>FR997762.1:26964797-27162297 GCA_905475315.1 Autographa pulchrina | reverse complement strand
CCTAACCTAACCTAACCTAACCTAACCTAACCTAACCTAACCTAACCTAACCTAACCTAACCTAACCTAACCTAACCTAACCTAACCTAACCTAACCTAACCTAACCTAACCTAACCTAACCTAACCTAACCTAACCTAACCTAACCTAACCTAACCTAACCTAACCTAACCTAACCTAACCTAACCTAACCTAACCTAACCTAACCTAACCTAACCTAACCTAACCTAACCTAACCTAACCTAACCTAACCTAACCTAACCTAACCTAACCTAACCTAACCTAACCTAACCTAACCTAACCTAACCTAACCTAACCTAACCTAACCTAACCTAACCTAACCTAACCTAACCTAACCTAACCTAACCTAACCTAACCTAACCTAACCTAACCTAACCTAACCTAACCTAACCTAACCTAACCTAACCTAACCTAACCTAACCTAACCTAACCTAACCTAACCTAACCTAACCTAACCTAACCTAACCTAACCTAACCTAACCTAACCTAACCTAACCTAACCAACAACAACAACAACAACAACAACAACAACAACAACAACAACAACAACAACAACAACAACAACAACAACAACAACAACAACAACAACAACAACAACAACAACAACAACAACAACAACAACAACAACAACAACAACAACAACAACAACAACAACAACAACAACAACAACAACAACAACAACAACAACAACAACAACAACAACAACAACAACAACAACAACAACAACAACAACAACAACAACAACAACAACAACAACAACAACAACAACAACAACAACAACAACAACAACAACAACAACAACAACAACAACAACAACAACAACAACAACAACAACAACCTCGATAGCTAGATAGTTGAAATTTTCACAAATTATGTATTTCAACGTAATAAAAGAAACGTAAAATAATTGTAACGTTTAATGAAAACTTTGTGAGAAAACCTGGATTCTAAAATTGGGATCTGAAATCGCCAATACGCTGTTGAGCAAGTGTGGTGAACAATGCTCGTGCCTTCTCTATATGGGAAGAGGCCTGGGCCCAGCAGTGGGACGTTTATAGACTAGAATTATTATTATTATTATGTATTTCTGTTGCCGCTATAGATTAGAAAAAAAAAAAAAAAAAAAAAAAAAAAAAAATACTTAATTTTATACAAATTAAAATAAATATTTAAGAGTATTGGATTCTTAGGTTTACGGTTTAAATAATTAAGGGATGTTTTGCCATACATAAAACGAAATTTGTGTCCTAACTGTTGTTTAAATACCTAGTCAATGGTAAGAAACTCTTAATGCGCAAGTCCGACTCGGTTCGCACCTGCAGATCTAAACGAGAATTTTCGAACGATACTAATTGTGTAATTTCAAAAATAATCAAATTATAAAAACAACTCATTGTATATCTATAAATCAAACATACAAAAAACTATTTTTTCTGCGGGTTTCGGCTATAGTGTCAAGATATTTACGTTCATACTTAAATATCTTGACACTATAGCCCTACCCTTATCTTAAAACACACTATACCCTTTTCTTAATTTATATAAATGAACTAGCTGTACCCGGCATGCGTTGCAATGCAATTTTTTCTACCTAGCACCTGCCTACTACCTACCTACTACCACATAGGGGTATGAAAAATAGATAGTAGCCGATTCTCAGACCTACTGAATAGGCATATAAAATTTCATAAAAATCGGTCAAGCCGTTTCGGAGGAGTATGGTAACTAACATTGTGACACGAGAATTTTATACATAAGAGGATTATGCACTCGAGTTCGTAAATTAATATACGTTTTTAAAAATTTGCGTAACATAGTAGACTTCACTTTAATTCGGCAGATGTACATGGCCTTGCGTCAGTCTATTCTTACCTACTGTATTAGCTCCTGGGGTGAGGCCCCTAAAACTATCCTCTTGCCCTTGGAACGTGCCCAAAGAGCAATCAAGCAATAAATAAAACATCATGTACGCATAAAAACCTACATGAGAAGCAAGCTACCTTTTAATGAATAATAAAGAGGTAGTACATACTAAAGATTGTGTGATAAAAAGATCATTGGGTTTTTGGGTAAAAGAGAATAAATAACAAATACAAAAAGATCTTGTCCATGGAATATAATATAGATGACCAATAGAAAACATTACACATTATGTTGGAAAAATAGTTTAAAAGTGGATTAAAGTTTTTAACCAACTATAAAGTGATCTATGGGGAAGCTTACGTTTTCAAGTCAATACACATTGACACCTATTTACATGTGTGTTGTGTGTGTATCGAGCCGATGAAGCAAAGATCTCAGTAGGTCACTTCTTAGCGCTGATGTGCGCCGCTGTCGCCGGCGCGTGTAACGAATCTGTGTCGCTCTTAACGCTGACGCTGTAATGCTGTTGTTGGCGCGTGTATCGATTGCATGTTCATGGTTGAACATTGTCAATAATGCCAATTTATGTGTGCAGTTGAGAAAATGATTTTGGAAATTTAAAGCTCCACCCCTTATCAGCTAGATTCAATAGCATGTTTCCACATAGCTAACAACCATCTACGATTTCTTGAAAACAACCTCTCAATTTTTTACAGCATTCGATTAAGTAGTTTATGTTTGATACTGTAACATGAAATCTGACCCCCGACAAAAGAGAGTTGTAATTTACTATACTGAATTGCGTGTTGTAATATTTTACTTCTTGAACTCACTAAATTAATCATATCTTTAGATAGAGTGAACCGATTTCGATGAAACAACAACTAAGTTATACCTCAAGTTGCGTATAATTTTTGTATATAAACATTGTCTGCATTGAATTCGTAGATTTTACGCGATGTGCGCACAAACAAACATATAAACAGACAAAAATTTCAAAAATAATGGAAATGGTTTCTTTTAGTTATCCTTTAACACGCTGGCTATTTTTTTTTTTTTTTTTTTTTCAATTTTTTCAATGTACAAATATGACTTTTCTACAGATTTATTATATGTATAGATATAGTACTACTCCAGCATGCTGAACTTGGTTTTAGCCCTGTACCTTCTGGCAAGAGGAGAAAGGATTTAGTTTACACTAACTCTCGGACGAAACATGCTTTATTAACAGATTTTATTTATTTCTAGGACCTTATTTGTATAACAATCTTAACAGATTGCTAAAGGTTTATAGAGTAAGTTTAAATAAGTGTAATATAGTACTAACAGAATATTTACACTGCGAATTCCACCTCACCAAATCACGCAATCACGAAATCACTCTATATTGAATATCGCAACCACGAAATCACGCTATACCGAATATTCCGATTTCGTGGTTGCGAGTTCATTTTTTCTTAAACTGAACCGCGGCGACGCGATAAGAAAACAGATAAGTGAAAGTAGATTTTTTTTTTTTTTTTTCTACTTTCACTTACCTGTCCCACTGCAGGGCAAAGGCCTCTCCACCCTCCTTCCATCTCTCTCTAGCTAGAGAGAAAAAAAATACTTGTGTTTTAATTATTTGTTCATACACTTATATTTACCTTTCGTGTAGTGGAGATAAAAACAAAATAAACATTAAAATTTAAAAATAAATGTAATAATTAATTTTTGAGAACATTTTGAAAGAAAAATTTAATAATGGTGTGTTAGTGATGTGTGTGGCGGGGACCGGCGTGGGGGCGCGAGGGGCGCGAGGGGCGCCGCGGGCGAGTGCGGCGGCGAGAGCGGCGAGGCGCGCGAGGCTCGGTCCAGCGCGCGGTTGAGGCGCTCGATGTGGCGCAGCTGGCGCAGCACGAGTCGCACGTGTGAGTCGCGCAGCGCGCGCACGCCGCCCAGCCACTCGTCCGCGCCGTCCGTGCGCTCCGCACCTACCACAACTGATGTTACACTAAACAGTTTGCTTCGAAGTCCAGCTAAAGCTTTTACCGAACATACACATTATTACACATGTAAAAGTTATATTAATGAGCATAGAAAGAGTGTGCGAGGAAACACAAAGCAGTGTAAACACTTTATATAGTGTGTTTTTTCATTAGACAGTCACTAAAATTGGCTGGTCACCCAATGACCCATTGATCGTCATCAGCAAGCATTTTTCAACCATGAGCTATTGAAAAGTAAGATTTTACTAAGGTTCTGATGTAATTTCCTAGTACTCGGTACAAACCTCAGGCGTTAAGAAGCTAAACCGAGACTCCACATGAGGTTTATATGAAATATTTCTCGTTTAAATTATCAAGAAACTCACCCTGTGACTCGTTGACGCATCGAGTACGCCTGCGTGAAAAAATACATTATTAAATTTATAATAAGTGGAGAAACAAAACCTCGGACATAAATTATTAACAAATTTTTAATTTTTAGGGTTCCGTACCCAATAGGTAAAATAACGAAACTCTATTACTAATTCGCTGTCTGTCCGTCCGTCTGTCACCAGGTTGTATCTTAAGATCCGCGATAGATTAAAATTTTTACAAATTACGTATTCCCGTTGCTGGCATAACAAAAAATACAAAAGATAAAATAAAATAAATATTAAAGGGGGTCTCATACAACGGTGGTATGGAACCCCTTTCGTCGGCGAGTTCGCCTCACACTTGATTGTTTTTTTTTTCTAATTTATACATGGTATAAAAATCATATTTAACTTTGTGTTTAAAATAATACAAACATCTCTGCAAGAGCCGAAAAATTTAAAGTTCCAATTATTTTGATGACTGTGAACGTGTATGAAGAACGACAAAGATATTATAGAATAGACCAAAAGTGGTATCTAGCATTGGTGGTTGGCGGCATGTGCTACGTAGGTGCTACGGTTGGCGCTACTTGGTACGCACAACGGATGGCAGCATGTGCTACGTAGGTACTACGGTTGGCGCTATGTGGTACGCACAACGGATGGCGGCATGTGCTACGTAGATACTACGGATGGCGCTATGTGGTACGCCCAACGGATGGCAACATGTGCTACGTAGGTACTACGGTTGGCGCTATGTGGCACGCACAACGGATGGCGGCATGTGCTACGTAGGTACTACGGTTGGCGCTATGTGGTACGCACAACGGATGGCGGCATGTGCTACGTAGGTACTACGGTTGGCGTGGGTACGTATTACAATACCGAAATTTAAAAGACTGTACTTTAAAATTCCTATGGACGAAATCCCGAAAAATTAAACGCCGAATGGATGATTGGTCGAAAGTTAATTTGCCCGAAAGCTTAAAATCTCGAATATCCATATACCGAAGTTTAAAATCCCGAAATTACATCCCAAAGCCTAAAATCTCTAAGACAATGACAAAAAAGGAGCTTAACATAAGGGTACGTACTAAAATACCGAAAGCACAATGTCAGATGTCGATAGTAACTTAGGCCCAATATTTTTTCATGGACAGCGAAAATTCTCACGTTGTTTTGTGTAGTTTAATGTCAGAAGCTTTTCTGTGTTTTACACTTTTGCATATAACATCTCAACAAGAAATTATTCAGACTTTTATAAGATTGTAAATTAGAGGTTATATTTTTTATGGAGTGAATTAAACAAAAAATGTACAGTAATTTAAGTTTTATTCGTTTTTACCATTATCATTCATAAAATTTTTAGAGCATTGCACAATAACTAGCGCCGCTAGACAATTAGTGTTAAATGTGTCCGTTATAATATAATGATACATACTGGTCAGATCATTTTCCCCTGTTAGTGGAGTGTAATTTTGATTTTATCTTGCCTAAAAGAATAATTTCTAATACTATTTTTCTATGTTACAGAGTGAAATGGAGTGAAAGGTCCAACAAACAGATTGATAAATATTTTGATTATTGTAACTCTCAGCTTCGAAATTTAGATTTTCCTCATGGGTTCCGTGATTGTGCGGACAGATTATGTAATAATGTGGAACATAAAGTAATACTAGATAAATTGTATAATAATAATGTTAACATATTAGCGAGGGGTGCACAACTAAGTTTCATCACACCTAGAAATAAAAATAAAAGGTATGTATGTACCGGGTTGGAATAAATACGTGAGTACTGCTCACAGAGAGGCTCGACTTTGCTTCCAAACGTGGCATCTATATGGGAAACCTAAGTCAGGGTATATTTATAATAGAATGTGCGAGACCAGGAAAATATTTAAATCAAAATTACAATTTTGTCAAAATAGGGAAACCCAAATTAAAATGGATAATATTGCAAAATTTCACACTGACAAGAATTTTAACAGGTTTTGGAAAACAATAAATAAATTAAATCCAAGGTCGAGTCTTGTGTGGGTGACGCTCAGGAGCCCGGGGATATCGCAAACCTCTTTCAGTCCCATTTTAAGGTAGAAACACCGCTCGGACCGGCGTCTCAGGTGTTCGATGCAGGGGATCGGCAGGGGGATGTCAGTGTCAGATTCACCGCAAAACAGGTTGGCAGTATAATCAAAAATAATAATATCATGAGAGGGAAGTCTCCTGGCCATGATAACCTTAGCATTGAGCATTTGAAGTACGCTGGCGCTCATCTGCCGAGAGTCCTAACCATGCTGTTTAATTTATGTATTAGTCATAATTACCTACCGGATGATCTGATGTATACAGTTGTAGTACCAATTGTAAAAAACAAAACTGGTGATGCATCAGACGTATCTGACTATAGGCCTATCTCGCTCGCCACTATTATTTCTAAGGTGCTGGACCGACTGCTTGACCAACAGTTACAGAAATACATACAAGTTAATGATCGGCAGTTTGGTTTCACGCCTGGTTTATCGACTGAGAGTGCTATCCTCTGTCTCAAGCAGACTGTCCAGTACTATACCACCAGAGAAACACCTGTCTATGCTTGTTATTTAGATCTCTCAAAAGCGTTCGATCTGGTGAGTTACGATAAGCTGTGGCATAAGTTGCAGACTTAAACACAGATTCCGAGTGAGATAGTGTCGGTATTTAGATATTGGTATGGTCACCAGAAAAACAGCGTGAGATGGGCTGATACGCAGTCGGGCGTATACAGGTTGAACTGCGGGGTGAGACAGGGGGGGTTAACCTCACCTCGTCTGTTCAATCCGTATATGAATCAATTGATTGACGAGCTTAGCAGTGCTAATGTAGGCTGCTCTATAGGCGGAGTACCTTTAAACAACATTAGCTATTCAGATGACATGGTACAGCTGAGCCCGTCAGTTGGAGGGTTGCGCAAGCTGCTGCACATGTGCGAGACTTATGCTGGGGCCCATGGACTTAGATACAACCCAAAGAATAGTGAGTACATGATCTTTAAAGCCGGTACCAAACTTTACTCACTTGTACCTCCTATTACTCTATGTGGTACAACTTTGAATAGGGTGAACCATTTTAAATATCTGGGTCACTGGGTCTCAGATAATCTATGTGACAATGACGACATTGAGCGGGAGCGCAGGGCGCTGTCTGTGCGCAGTAGCATGATGGCACGTAGGTTTGCACGCTGTACTACACCAGTAAAAGTGTCTTTATTCAAAGCTTATTGTCAGTCGTTGTACACGTGTAGTCTATGGGTCAATTATACTCTGCGAGCTTACAGTGCCCTGCGCGTCCAGTACAACAACGCGTTTAGGATGCTGTTAGGGTTGCCACGGTTCTGCAGCGCTTCCACAATGTTCGCGCAAGCGCAAACAGATGATTTCTACGCAGTCATTAGAAAACGGAGCGACTTGCTGCTAAAACGCTTCCGAGGCAGTACTAACGGTGTCCTAAATGTGTTGTCTGAGAGATGGGACTCGTCGTTCCTGGAGAGGTGGATGACACTGTTTGCTAGTTTGGCACCTTTTATAAAATGATTATTATAATGTATTAATTAAATTATTAATGTTTTGTATTGTTTTATAATTGTTTCTAATGAATTTATTTTTATTATTTTATTTGTGATTTTACTGTTATTTATTTATTTACTATGTATTAATGATTTTGTGATGTGTAATTTATTTATCGTGTGTATGAATTTTATTTGGATTCAATAATCTATACATATAATAAATCTGTAGAAAAGTCATTTTTGTACATTGAAGAAATTGAAAAAAAAAAATAGCCAGCGTGTTAAAGGATAACTAACAGAACCCATTTACATCATTTTTGAAATTTTTGTCTGTTTGTCTGTTTGTCTGTTTATATGTTTGTTTGTGCCCGCATCACGTAAAATCTACGAATTGAATGCAGACAATGTTTATATACAAAAATTATACACAACTTGAGGTATAACTTAGTTTTTGTTTCATCGAAATCGGTTCACTCTATCAAAAGATATAATTAATTTAGTGAGTTCATGAAGTAAAATATTACAACACGCAATTCAGTACAGTACTTGCATTACAACTCTCTTTTGCCGGGGGTCAGATTTCATGTTACAGTATCAAACATAAACTACTTAATCGAATGGTGTAAAAAATTGAGAGGTGGTTTTCAAGAAATCGTAGATGGTTGTTAGCTATGTTGAAACACGCTATTGAATCTAGCTGATAAGGGGAGAAGCTTTAAATTTCCAAAATCATTTTCTCAACTGCACACATAAATTGGCATTATTGACAGATCAAAAGATAAACAAGAGGGTAACCATGGCAGACTGAGGTAGCCATAGCAATCTTCAATTTGATTAGAACCTATATTTTAGTGAACTAGCTATCGAGGTAAACAGCTTGGCGGTTGAACGATTGGAAATGAGTGATGTTGCTGCAAGTTCAAATCCGGTTGTTAATGTTTGTATTTTTTTTCATGCGTCCATTTTCTTATATAAGTTTGAATTTTTTGATACCCAAGTTCAAATCTTAGTAGAGATAACTCTTTTGTGTTTTACTAACGTATCTTTTTTAAGTAAAAAAATATTTGTAACATTTTGTTACAAATATTTTGTGCAATAAACGACATCTTTAAGTCGTGAATTTTTTCTCAACCGATATATAAACTTACAATTATTTAGTGTTTGTATTTACTAATCTCCGTAGGTAAGTTTGTTCCTCATTACTGATCATGGAGGAACAAACGTGCATGGCATGTACCGTAAAGTGATTCACGCGTCCTGGCCATTTGCTTTGAAATTTACCCATTCGCTGACTTGAAAACGTAAGCTTCCCCATAGATCACTTTATAGTTGGTTAAAAACTTTAATCCACTTTTAAACTATTTTTCCAACATAATGTGTAATGTTTCTATTGGTCATCTATATTATATTCCATGGACAAGATCTTTTTGTATTTGTTATTTATTTTCTTTTACCCAAAAACCCAATGATCTTTTTATCACACAATCTTTAGTATGTACTACCTCTTTAATATTCTTTAAAAGGTAGCTTGCTTCTCATGTAGGTTTTTATGCGTACATGATGTTTTATTTTTGTGTTTAAATTTCATAAAGTTTTTGTACCCTATTACCGGAAGGTTGGGCCGAAACCCTAAATAAAATAAACTTTCTATCGCATTCTCTACATTTTAAAATATATACGTACGGTATTTAATGCTGTACCTTATGCTGCACCTTACACTTAATTAAGCGAATTGTACAGGATACAGCATCTGACTTTAATCAGGGTAGAATGAGATTGTCCTTGGACAGCTATTACTTAATCCTTCGAAACAAATAATTTTAAACACAGTTTTGGTAATTCTGCCACTGCGCCTCTCGAACCGTACGTCAACTTTTTGTAACTACTTCCTCTTTCAGTTTCATGGGTCTCATGTCAGTCACTGCCTATCTGATATCCACTCTCAATTTAACGGCGTAGTTCAATTTCGAGGTTTCGCACCAAAACCTCGCGCCCTGTAGTCTCACTAGGGACTACGGTACCAACGAGAACTATAGCATACAAAATGGACTAATTTGTTTTTATGGATTCGGTTTTTGGGTGCCCTTTGCCATTTACTGCCTAGAGCGACAGCTGCTTTCACTTTAACTCAGAGTTGGCGCTGCCAGTAGACTCAATACAAAAACATTGACCTTCAATTATTGTAACCAACTGGGTAAAGCACAAAAGAGAAAACATACTACATATATAAAAGAGTCAGTTAAAAACTGCCCAAGGTATATTTTGGACATTGACATCGAAAGCCACCATGAAAATTATAATTTTTTCTCACGGTTCTGGACTTGGAAGATAAATCTAAAATTTTTAAACAAAGTAGCATCAAAACCAATCCTTAAAATTTTTAGAGGTAAGCTAATTACATAATTATGACGATGGTACTTTTTTATTTTGAGAATTTATACAAACAGCAACATTTGTGACAAAATTTACTCGGCAGTAGGCAGTTCGTGTTAGTGGCCCTCCATATCACAGTCAAATATTTATTCATAAAGATGAATGATAGGTATATAAGCGAACAACGTCGCGGGTACAGCTAGTCTGAAATAAATGATTGTTAATTTAATTTTTAATTTATATAATTATTATTATGATAGATTTCGTTACGTTCAATTCACAACTGTCATATTAAGCGCGCGATTTTGTCTTAACCTAACAGGGTTGCTATTACATTATAATTAAGTTATCAAGCACAGGTCATGAAAATCGATTTCTTGGATTTTGGTTTTTATACATATTTTAGAAAAATACCTACTATGTAAATGTATTTAAAATAAACACAATGAACGTGTTATTTTGGTGAGAAATAATAATAAAAGACAATTGTGAGGTGGTAAATAAAAAGTAAAGAGTAAATTGCTTTAATTATTTAGAATAACACCTGAACCTTTTTATGTAAAAAAATAAATACCGGGAATATGATAAACAAAATTATTACTTATTAAAATGATTTTGTTTTGGAGAAGTTCTAGAAAACAACTAAATATTTTTTAAGAATTTTTATATTATATTTAAATTGCTGTAGGTAAAAGCTTTCTGTCCGTGAGAATTTTGTATTGTGGGTCGAAACCTGACATTGTCCTTTCGTATTATTTTGAATTTTCGTGCAAATGATTTATTGTACATGACATTGTTGGTTAAAAAATTAATATGCAGTGCTACTAAAGTTAGTGACAGAACCGAATGGCTGTAAAACCGGCTCCACGTAGTTTTGTCTGCTAGGGCTAATTACACTCTAGGGGTAGGCCCCTAGAGTGTAATTTAGAGTCGCGTAGGAGCGGAGGGGAGAGGCGGCCCGCGGGCTGAGCAACAGGCGGCTGAGGCTGGCGGGTGAAGCTGGCCAGCGAGCCGAAGCTGCGGTGGTGAGCGAAAGCCGTTTGCGGCGATTAGCACGCGTGGGGACGCCGGTAGCCCGTACTGCCGGAGCCGTGACAGAAACCTGCATGTTACATGCTTGCTTGTATGCTGCATGCTTGCTTGCATGATACATTTAGCTTGCATGCCTGGTGTTTTCATCCAGCGGTATTTCGTCAAATCAATCAAATCCATTCGGGATTTCGTCCTTTCTGGGTTTCATCCTTTCGGGCATCTGGACATCGGTATTTTATGTTTCGATATAACGGCTATAAGCATCTAAAACTTTCGGTTTTTTGGATTCCGTTGGTTTGGATGTCGTTTTCATAGTTATTATGAAATTTCGGGATTTTAATACGTACCCGTTGGCGCTATTTGGTACGCACAACGGATGGCGGTATGTGCTACGCAGAACTGCGTTCATTTGCAATACATACTTTGGGTAACTACCCTCTCAAACAGCACATAACCTCATGTTATCCCTGTTGGCCTCATTTATTAGACAATTGTTTTATCGTATTACCTATTAAGAGGAAAGGCGAGCGGAGAGAATTTTGAAAATTCGGTTTTTGAAGAAAGTAGGTATTGCTGTCGCTCTGCCGCACGTTTTGTAAATGTGTGCGTAAGTTGACAGTGTGTGAGTGTCAAAGCGCGCTCGCTTCTTGTAGTTGTCTAATTACATAATATTACTCACCAAAATATTTTTTTCATCTTTCACGTAAATTGGTATTATTGACGTATAAACAAGGCGTAACCATGACAGTACAAGGTGGCCATACAATAAACTTTTTGAATAGCATTGATATATTAAAAGGAGGAAGATACGTTACGCGCTAACATTGCAATCAAAAAACCTGGACTCGGTCATCACAGTCGCACACCTACAGTCACTGATAGACAAGGACAGAGTTATGAGCCGGCGCTGTCGTGCGAGCGAAATCGCATTAGCCGCCGAACGTTGCCGAATGTTTACGATGTTTGTAAGATCGATCTCGCTCTCACAAACATGGCGAAGCAAACATTAAATATTATTGTAATTTTCAACAAATTAACATTTTTGGCTGTACTAACGAGTGGTAAGTAATCCCATGTGTCTTATTTTTCTTCCTTGTATTATTTAAACACTGTTTAGCTGCACAAGAAGTTATTTTGATGCGTATTTATAAAAAAAACTGAAATTATTGAGGTGTGTGATCATAACGACGTTCCATGCGCAACTGAGTGCCAACTACGGGCAATCACTTAGTTGAGTAGGACCAGGCGCTGTGACTAAGTAACGTATCTACCGCTTTTAAATACATCAATGTTGAATAGTTATAGTAGTAATACGGCTTGGTGGTAGTACGAGTGGAAATTTATGTTCTTGCTGCAAGATCGAATCCTAGTCGGGATACCCTTTTCGAGTTTTATAACTTATCTTTTTCAGTTTAATTTTTTGTATAATTTTGATGCTTTTTTTACGACAAAAATATAATTTTGATTGTTTATCTTTTTGTCGTGCATTTTTTTTAAGTAAGTGTATGATTGTTTTGTGTTTGTATTTACTATTTTTTCTTAGGTAAGTTTGATGCCCATTGCAGACCAAGGAATTTGGAAAGGGATTTGTAAGAAAAAAATGATGCCGTACATTTTAATGCAGACCAGATTTTTCATACATTTCATTCTATGGATTTTTCCATGAGGTATTTTCCCCTGCAAACCTTTAGACCAACGAAAATGTACGGCATGTAAAAAAATATTATCTATGCAAAATACTTAGAAAATAAATTAATTTTATGTTGTTTTAAATCACCCCCCGGACCACGGAAAGAGAGGGGGTTGCTATTGCAACCCTCGATTTTTTTCCCCTTGTCGCATGATTTTTGTACGGCGTTAATGGATTAGAAGCTGTGTTGAAACAGTATGAAACTGATGCCGTACAGAATAAAATGACCAAATTTACCCTGGAAATAGTCAGAAAATAAAAAAAAATTACCGACTCTGTAGCGCACCATTTTTTTACGGCACTGCGCGCTTTCTTATTATTTTTCATGGATCTATCGATGGTAGAAATGCCGTACAAAAATAAATGACCAAAATGTACTCATTCTACCTGCACTTTTGAATTCTTACCAGCACTCAGATGGACTGCTTACAAGTGACAGCATAGTGCTGAATCTTATTATTTCTCCTATATACGTCACCTGGTGGTTCATATAACCCATCCATTTTATTGATGGGCCAGTAGTCTATATGTTATATCAGTGGCATCATCTACTATAGTATTCTTTTGACGAGAAATAATGAATGGTATATTTCTTTGTGATCGTAATTACTTATTGTTTTTACTCAAAGCCCAATGATCGTTATATAAAACAGTTCGTTAGAAACTCTTAACTATTCATAATAATGGTACCTTGCTACTCATGTAGTTTTTGATCAAAGTAAATCATAAAGTTTTTGAAAACATTGTATATTTTTTCAAAAATGAAAATAAATGGACATACATTTATATTTCCTTCTGCAAGAAATCATTACTTCAAATTCTCAAAGCATCAAAAAACAAGCAAGAGCATTTGTAAGGGGAAAAGACCTGAAAATGGGCGGTATTTTCTCCATACAAACGCTCTCGCCTGTTTTCTCGCTGGTTTATGAATTTAAACAAATATTTGTTTGTAGTAATATTTTGTAAACTAGTTCTATGTTCCTATGTTTCGAAGATAAGTTATTTTTAAAAGCACTACAGCCCTCCAAAAATTCCTACTTTGATTGCTGTTTTCAGAAATGTAGTGTACAAAGACAACATTTCATAAAAAAGAAAAAAACATAGAAGCTTAGTTTACTTTTACAGTATACGAAATATCTTTTAAATTGGTCCAATATTGGAGAAGAAAACAGACGAGAGCCGAGCCCCGAATGATACAACTTTGTACGCTTGGATCTGCAGTCGCACTTGGATATTTAGGCCGAACACTGCGACAGCAATAGTTTTTTCAAATACCTAAATTTTAAAAGTCTGTCTTTCCATCTTCCCTCATAACATCTACAAAACTTTATTTTTATTTTTATTATATTATATGATTATCGATATGGATGTCGATATCTGTTTGCAACATAAGTGCATCGATATCCTTTTTACCCGACTGCCAAGAAGGGTTATGTTTTTCGCGCGTATCTTGTATGTATGTATGTATGTATGTATGTATGTGTCTCATATCTTCTAAACAGCCGAATGGATTTCGATAATTAGGGTATCGTTGGATTCGTATCGATTACCCAAGTGTTCTTAGATATGTCACAGTGTTCGAAGATATGAGGTAATAAAGAATATTACATACATACATACATACATACATACATACATACAAGATACGCGCGAAAAACATAACCCTTCTTGGCAGTCGGGTAAAAAGGATATCGATGCACTTATGTTGCAAACAGATATCGACATCCATATCGATAATCATATAATATAATAAAAATAAAGTTTTGTAGATGTTATGAGGGAAGATGGAAAGACAGACTTTTAAAATTTAGGTATTTGAAAAAACTATTGCTGTCGCAGTGTTCGGCCTAAATATCCAAGTGCGACTGCAGATCCAAGCGTACAAAGTTGTATCATTCGGGGCTCGGCTCTCGTCTGTTTTCTTCTCCAATATTGGACCAATTTAAAAGATATTTCGTATACTGTAAAAGTAAACTAAGCTTCTATGTTTTTTTCTTTTTTATGAAATGTTGTCTTTGTACACTACATTTCTGAAAACAGCAATCAAAGTAGGAATTTTTGGAGGGCTGTAGTGCTTTTAAAAATAACTTATCTTCGAAACATAGGAACATAGAACTAGTTTACAAAATATTACTACAAACAAATATTTGTTTAAATTCATAAACCAGCGAGAAAACAGGCGAGAGCGTTTGAATAAGAAAGCGCGCAGTGCCGTAAAAAATTGGTGAAAAATGGTTTATCCATATGGATGTCGATATCTGTTTGCAACATAAGTGCATCGATATCCTTTTTAAATACTACGCATCATTTTTTCGTCTGTGTAAAATACGTACTTGTGACCCGCCCTCAAATTCGTGTGATAAGGACAACTGCAGCTCAGATCGAAAAACCGTCCAAAAATCGAGGTTTGGCTCTCGACTATTTTCTCCCCCAATTATCAACCAATTTGAAAGATATTTTATATACTGAATTAGAAAAGAATAATCTGTGCCTCTTTATTTTTTTTCCTTTTTTCGATTATTGTTGTCAAATTCGAAAAAAACGCGTCTGAAAACTACGGTCAAAATAAGCACTTTTTAGAAATTTCTAGTTCCTTTAAATAAAACTTATCTTAAGAAAGGAAAAAAAAATAATTAAAAAAACTAAAGAAACACGCCTGCCATGCCAAAAAATATTAAAAAAGTGAACTAAAAAATTAAAAACAAGTCAAATATTTGTAATTAACCGATCATTTAATTGCAGTCGGGAGATGATTAGGTACTTGGAACAATTCATGACCCTTGCTTGCTTCCCCCGACTGCAATTAAATGATCGGTTAATTACAAATATTTGACTTTTTTTTTCAATTATATATACCTTTTAGTGACAACACAAAAACATGACAAATACAAAAAAAAATCGTTCGGAACCCTTTGCAGGCGATTTCGACTCACACTTGACCATATGTCCACATAGCCTATGTCATTCGGGATAACTCAAAGCTTCTAATGATAGGTACCACAAACATTTAAATCGGTCAAGCCTTTTAGAAGTTATGGTGGAATAAAGAAACTCACAAACATACATGCATACATACATACCTACATACATGAACTCTGAAAACATAACACTCCTTTTTGGGCAGTCGTGTAAAAATAAGGGCATGGATCTAGTTCATATTTATATTACTGCAAAAATCATAGCCCTAAGTTCAGAAACCAGTGAGAAAACAGACAAGAGCGTTTGTATGGAGAAAAGTCCGCCCACCTTTCCTCTTAATAAACAAGAGCAGAAGTGAGATAAGGAGTCCAAAACTTATGTTTTTAAATTGATTACCTAATTTCCTAATGAGTATTATTTCGGTCATCACTAACAGAAGTGCGCCCCATACGACCATGTCCCGGTCTTTTGGTGTAATATTCAGTTAATTTGTATCTATGGATCCCGTATTGTGCAGGATATCCCAGCATACGGTTTATCGGACGCTGGTTATAGCTAGCGTTTAAAGCAGATTCAAATACTTAAAGGATGGTCTAACAAATCATCTGAAGGAGGTCATTAAGCCAGAGGAGACAACACTCTTTCAGGGAAAGTTAAGGTGGCCGGTTAATTGTATCTCTGAGTGTGTGATTGTATTTACATTCCAATCTGTTAATGTCAATGCGAATTAGGCTGCAAAATTTTTAGTTATGAAGTATTTGAAAAATGCCGCCTTATCAAAAACAGTTAACGACAAGCTCGCGGTCCCTGTTCTATTATCTTTTTATTAACCATTCGTATAAGCTATTTTGTTGTATTTTTGTATTTCTTTTGTGACCAGCAGTAACTTAACAAATCCTAAGTAGGTATACCACTGAATATGTTATATGCCATGTTGCACTATAAGCTGCAGGCAAGCATAGGTCATTTAAATCATCCGCTTGTTGTGCTTTACCAATCTTACTAATATTATAAATGCGAAAGTTTGTTTGGATGTTTGTTACTCTTTCACGCAAATCTTACTAATATTATAAATGCGAAAGTTTGTTTGGATGTTTGTTACTCTTTCACGCAAAAACTACTGAATGGATTTTAATGAAACTCTACAATAATGTAGCTTATACATCGGAATAACACATAGGCTATAATTTATAAAGATAGTGTATGAATTGTCACTCACGCGGGTGAAACCGCGGGGCACAGCTAGTTTACTCATATAGTAAAACATACAAAAAATTGTGTATTAGTGGGTGATTTGACCAGCGGTGTCACTGTCATGTCTTGTGGCGTACCCGGCGGCGGCGTGTGCCTGTGTAGCCACGTCGCGGGCGACGCGCGGCGCGCTGACTGGCAGCCACGCCAGCGCGGAGCCCGCTCCGCTGCCCACTCCACTGCCAGCTCCACTGCCAGCTCCGCTGACCGCCCCGCTGCCCGCACCGCCCGGCGACGCTCGCCCGCTGTGCGGTACACAACACGCTTTCATGAATATTTCATTATAGATATTTTCCTTTTTTTTCCTTAATCTGTGGTATATGTTTATAGGTGATGACTCGTTACTTCCATTTTTTTTAACTGACCTGGTACCTTACCACAATCTCTTATAGCAGTGCTGTTGATGTGCAAGCGAGACGGCGCACTTCACTGGGCATAGCGCTGCTCCGCTTAATCAACCACAACAGTCCTGCTTTAAGAGCTCATGGTACGGCCCCTGGTCTACAAGTAGAAACTGATTACAAAGATTATAATGAACAATGAAAATGTATAACATCATAATTCATCTTATTGTAAGCAAGCTTTGATAGGAACTGAAGGAGGCAGTCAATTCGATTGATAATTATGGATATAAGGAAGAATAAGCATTACCTGTAACAACATTAAATAAATATTCTGTTCTATTCTAAAACATATGATAGAAAATATATAATAAGTAGGTACTTGATCTGCGTAGTATTTAACGAAGGGAATTGGTCAGCTAGCGCAGGCGAGCAGGAGCGCGTAGAGTGTCCGGAGTACAGATGAGCGGGGGGCGCCTCAGTGGCTAGGGGCGCATGTGAAACGTATGGCGCGGGCGGCGGGGGCGCAGGCCGCACCGGCAGCGGGGGGCGCGCGCGCAGCGGTGGGGGCGACCCGCGCGGCGTCAGCGGCAGCGTCGCCATCAGCTCGCACAGCATGCTCTGCACTGCTCTTTTGCATTTTTCCTAAATACATCACCTCTGTGTCATGTAATGTTTTGTTCTAAATGCTTGGCCGCGCGCTGTGTTGGCTAGGCAGAATATGTAATTTATGATAATTAATATCTACACAGAATAAACGCCGGGCACACGCTAAGATACGCCCAGATGCCCCAGATCAGTAAAGGTAATTGAAGATGAACAGACATTCCTTGTTAAGTGATCAATACGATCAAATAAATCCGGATTCCAAAATGCTGATTAGGGAAAAATATATTAATCAATGATTTGTCATTTAAAGGTCATTGAAATACTTTTTAAATATGACCACCATTCAATAGTTCATTCCTTTCCATTAACTCTGGTTCAACAACAGAAAAAAAACTTTCGTCTTTATAGCGACTGCAAAAAATTACAGTGACATTTATGTATCCTACTTATTACTTTGCTCTGTGCATTATGTAACCAAATTCAATTCATAAAGAATTCATATGAAAAAATACCATCTGCATCATATTGAATGTGTTTGTAAAATTATAATTAATTGAGCTCATTATTTTCAAGAGATATGAATGAGTGACGGGAGTTCATCACAATTAAGTAAATATAAGCAGATGAAGTAGGTACTACTTACTTAAACTTTAAATAAATACTAATTTCTATTGATTTGATTTATCTTTTCCCCTGTATAATATACCTACGAATATTTTTAATGACGATTAGAACGAGTCAACTGCAGAAAAGATTTTTCTTAAAAGTCTATAAGCATCATTGTCTGAAAATTACTGTCAGTAAGATTTTGTTATTTTTATGTAGTGTAACTATAATGCTTTATTTGTTGAGCACTCAACAAATAACTACATAACTTGTTGTACCTGCTCTCATAAGGGAGTCATGTAAGAAAACGGCGCTTCAAGAAACCCAAGCCTGCCTTCAGAATTACTTGTAGAAACTTGTAAATTCGCATTGTAATAAATTGTTTAAAAGTTAATCAGCCAAATAGGTACCTACGTTTAGTTGCCAAAACCGTTTGACATTCGATTATTCAAATGATATTGGTTAACAAGCGGCGTTAAGGGTATTACCTTGCCCAATGACCTTGAAGATTTGATCTGTGTACTGGTATTTTTTATTATAGCGCCATCTACCGACCAACGACCATACTACAATAAAAAAAAGTGGAGATTAAGCAAGAACACAGATGTGTCGCAGAGTTTTCATAATTTTTGCCTATTTTATTCGCTCTCTGAGAGACCTAATGTTGTTCCTCTAGTTATTGTTGTCTTGTACGAGGATCTGCCTACATCATAATTTATATTTATTTTGAACTACACGATGCACTATTACTTGAGCACGGGTGCTACTACATGATGAATTCTGAAGGTCTGATGATGACCAGGTAAGTACTTATTGGTTCTCAGTAACGGGAATAGTTAGGATGACCTAGCTTTCAACATTTATCTACTAGAGCACGGGTGCTGCTACATGATGAATTCTGAAGGTCTGATGATGACCAGGTAAGTACTTATTGGTTCTCAGTAACGGGAATAGTTAGGGTGACCTAGCTTTCAACATTTATCTACTTGAGCACGGGTGCTGCTACATGATGAATTCTGAAGGTCTGATGATGACCAGGTAAGTACTTATTGGTTCTCAGTAACGGAAATAGTTAGGATGACCTAGCTTTCAACATTTATCTACTTGAGCACGGGTGCTACTACATGATGAATTTTGAAGGTCTGATGATGACCTGGTAAGTACTTATTGGTTCTCAGTAGCGGGAATAGTTAGGATGACCTAGCTTTCAACATTTATCTACTTGAGCACGGGTGCTGCTACATAATGAAAACATTATAATATATAGATAAAGATAGTAGCCGATTCTCAGACCTACTGAATATGCATATAAAATTTAGTAAAAATCGGTCAAGCTGTTTCGGAGGAGTATGGTAACTAACATTGTGACACGAAAATTTGATACAAAGATAAAATCCAAAAAGTAGTATAAAAGTGAAAGATTTCGATTTTACATGCTATTATTCAATAAACTATTTTAATAAATAAATAAATTTAATATTATTTTTGAAACGTATTCATATTTACCTATCCATAATATCAAGAAAATATTTAGATATTTTTATACCTATAATCATACAAACATGAATTTTAGGCTCCGTCATACTTGCGAAACGAAGAAAGGGGCGGGGCGCGGAGCGTCGGCTCACAAAACATCGAGTCGCGCGAGCCTCCGTTGCCAACGCAAACGAAGCGCGCGCGCCTCCTTCGAGCGCTTTGAAGCCCTGCCGCGCCGTTTTGGCGCGCGCGGCGCGATAGCTAGTGTAACTAGGGTCATTACTCACTACTTACAAATATTTAAGTCATGAAAATATTTATATGTATATGGTACTTTATTATGTTATATTATTATATTATTCTTCAGGTAAATAATGATTGATGTTTATTTGGGTACATATTTTAATATCGAAAGTTAAAATACCTACGTTTAAAATGTCCATATTCAAAACATCGAAAACATAAATATCGAATGACCATATAACCTATTACAAAAAAGAACCGAAAATAAGTCTTATATGGTTTTCTTATGGACCACACGGGAATCACCAGCTTTCAAATAAAGAAGGAATCATTAAAATCATTAAAATATAAATCATAAAAATGTTTTTTTTTTAAGTCGGTTAAAAATTAAAATTGTTTAGATTCGACTTGAAATACGGTTGAATATAATTAACATCATAATTATGTACAAAATAAATATAAAAATATACATTTTGTAACATTTATAAGTTTATATTTTATTTTACCAAGTCGTATAATTACAAGCTTGCTAACCCTGACTATAGTTACTCACACAAGAGCGCGTGTCCACACTGTCCAGGCATTACAACTACAAAAGGCTCACCCGCTTTTGTGATAAAATAACTATACCCATATTGATAGTTAGATAGTTAGGCCATTCGAAACTCTGTACTTTCGATATTTAGGTATTTCGATGTTACTATTGTAGATACAACATTATAAACTTTCGTTATTTTTAACCAACTGTAAAAAAGGAGGAGGTACACAATTCGAATGTATTTTTTTATGTTTGTTACCTCATAACTTTCGACTGGCTGAACCGATTTTGATAATTCTTTTTTTATTCGAAAGCTGGTGCTTTTTGGGATCTATAAGAAATAAATATGTGACTTATTATGAAGTCGTTTTTTATGTAAGAATTACCTATAATTTTCGTTGAAATAAAACTACTTTTACGGATTTTATCGCAGTTTGTATTGATTTTCGACACCTTTGCAGGTATCATGGTCACAGGCAGACTGAGGTGGTGTTAGTCTTGACGGTTGATGTTGCTCGTCTACTTTCGTAAACAACAGAAATCAATATTATAACTTATATATCGGTCATATGGTCCTTCGATATTTAAGTTTTCGATCTTTTGAACATTGACATTTTACCCTGTAGGTATTTTAATTTTCGATATTAAAATATGTACCGGGTACCCTTATTTTTAATTTGCAGGGTTTGTTTTTTAAACAAACTTTCCGGTTCAGAATCGATAATAGTTTCGAAATATAAAAAAGAACATATTTTTACATTACATTTTTTTCTATCCACCACGAAAGTACGGACGTGTGGATATTACAACACTGCAACTCAGTTTAGAAACCTAGATAGGTAACAATAAATAAACACACATAAATGTGGCGGTGCGCGGACGCACACAAGCACAAAATAGTTACTAGCCGGCAGCTCGAGCGAGGTCGTTGAACTTATCGAGTATAACGATTTATATTTTTTATGACAACTTTAAAAAAATTTTTGGTTTGGGAGAATTGGAATTGCAAAGTTGATATTGCATTTGCTTGACTTTCGAGGCGTGCTAAAATATTTACGAAATTGTCGCAGTTCTTGGAGTAATACAGTATCCGCATCCTTATCAACCGTGATCGGCGAGAACCTCGCCTGGCTCCCGCGCTTGGTATTTACATTATTTATTGTGCTGATGTTGTGGTTAGTAGTGTCGGCTCTCACCGGTAATTCAGTGTTCCCGCATTTTGGATTTAGGCATACACACTCTGGACATACCCATTTCTTCTTATATGCTGGATTAAATCCCTTAAAAGCATCAAGTGTTATTTTAAGACAATTTAAGTCATATTTCTGTTTGCATTTATCATTTGAGCATTCTAGAAAAGCCCTGTTTGTTATTGCCGAATAACAAGCATTACAATTCGCCATTGTTGCAATTACAATTGGTTTAACTGTCCAATAGTCAAATTCTGTGCGAAAAATTAATCAAACTGTGCAAAGAAAAATAAAAAATAAACACAAAAAGTCAGATTGCTAGGTCGAGATTTGAATTCAAGACCCTATTCAATGTTAGTCACCCAACGTCTGTTACCGCTATGCTATCTGTACACTTAGCAGATACGTCAAATAGCACATTCACTCATAGCAGCTATGTAAAAAATGTCAATGACCTGCAAGCTTGTATAAAAAATCACTTTTAACTAAAATTGTTATTTGTTTATATTGAATTAGTTTAAAAAAATATAATATATTATATTTTTTTTATGTCCCTTGACACCTCTCAACTTTTTATTATTAGTTAAATTAAATTATTAAATATTTTTTTATTATTATTAATTTAATTTAATTAACTTAATAATTAACTTAATAATAATAGAATTTAATTAAGTTAAATTTAATATAATTAATTTATATTTAATTTAAGAATTAAATTAATTTAAATTAAATTTAATTTAATTAAATCAAATTTATAATTAATTAATTTTAATTTAAGTTAATTAATTTGAACAAAATTTTATTAATTTATTTTAAGAATTAATTTGAATTTAATTTAATTAATTTTTAAAAAGTTTCTGTTTTTGCAAAAAGTGTCGTGCCAACTTTTCGTGAGAATTTTTTCCGTCTAGCCCCCTTTCTCAACGCGCGATAAGTAACTTCGTTCCAACAATAAAAAATAAAAACACTAGAAAATAATGTACTCTTTATGGTAGGTATCATAAAGAGCAGCTTACACCAATAGTTTTGGAGAGCTCTGCCACGCTTCACCTTACATTTATTCTTATATTAGGCATAGTTAGCCTTACTCTATGACAGGTTCAAAAAACTAAACGAAATTACAAACTACTTTTCATATATTTACAAACTTAATTTCTGTTGTTTTTTTACGAAATATTTATACTATTTACAATATGATTTCATTCAAAAATCATTCAAAACGAGTAGTTTTAGTTTTTATTCGGAAAAAATAACGCGCGTACAGTCCACCCGTCACAAGAGTCATCGAGACACTGATGTATCGCTTCCCGAGTACGCGTCACAGGCCGTAGCGGAGGTGCTTCAGCGGGGTATTGGTTAGGATTCGGGTTTTTATTCATTTTTAAGAAATATGAGAAGAAATAAGAAAAAAAAAACAATACAAATTGTGAAATACGTCATTACACATTTTATGGTACAAAATTCACGCCAAACTATTGAGCCGTTACTGAGATAATTTACAATTTACGTTGAAAAAGGCCCCATTTAATATTTTTTTTTTCCAAATTTGGGAAAGTTTATTAAAATTTTAAACAATACAATTTATTTGTCATAACCTTAAGTATATCATATATTTTTTATATGGAAAACGCACGAGAGGATACATCTACAATTTTCTTTAAAGTTACAGTGTTTTTGGGATTTGAGCGGGGTAATCCCCTTAACAAGCCTTTGGCATACGATTTTTGACCAAACGTGAACAGCCCTGTAAATTAGACAGAATTGATTTTTCACTGCGAGGTATGGGTTTTCGATAGCCAAAAATATTTACATACCTAAATAAACATCCCGTCGGATTAAAGACCTTCTACTTCTGGAGTCGGTTAAAAATAGAAATCTATTGCCATAGTAGGTAGCAAGTGTGCACAAATGACTAAAAGTATAAGTAGTGTAAGTTACATTGTCGACGGGCTCTGGTAGTGCGGCGGCGCCGGGGGGCTCAGGCAGCGCGGGGGTGGCAGAGTGCGCGGGCGTGGCGGGGGGCGCGGGTGGCGCAGAGGACGCGGGGGGCGCGGTGCCCGCGGCGATCGCCACCGGCACCAGCTGCATGGGCACTGCCGGCGGCTGCATCGAGAAGTATGCGGAAACCCGCACGCAGTCGGTTCGCGTTGCGACACAGTTTCTGTAACAGTGCTAAATTACAAGTACACCGGGCGGACTCGGAATTGCTGACATTTTTTAATTAGGTACGTTATTTGTTACTGATTTAATAGTGTCTCTCAAATCATCAACTTTTATGCACTCCGCATTAAAGAAAAGCTATGTGTTTCACGCGAAGTAGTCAATTATCGGTCGCGGTCTTTAGGATGGGCATTAAGCAATAGGTTTAAAAACTATTTGTGTAAGGAAGCGGTTAACAGACCCATTACATGTCAAGCACTGTATAGGCTGGTGCGGGTGATGCAGGCGCGGCGGCGGGGAGTGCATACGGCGTTGGGGCGCGGGGGACGCGGGCATGGCGGGAGGGGGGCTCGACGACGACGGGCTGCGCGTACGCACCGCCTGCACCCACTCTTCTTCTAAAGTTGCCCTGTCGTAGATTTTTTTTACATTTATGGAAACATTATTTAACTTCTACAGTATTAAATATTTTTTTAAATAGTAAAAAAAAACATCGCAATCGCAACTTACCGGACTGGTGAGGAGCGGGAACGCAGGTGCCGCTCCGGGCTGCCCCCTGCGGACGGGCGACATATCAAACGCTGAGCGAGTGTTCAATGCATGTGCAAGGTTTACCTACAACTAAGTACTCGTAGGTACCTTTATTTTTCCGTTTGCTAGCTGTACTATTTCTTATTTTTGCATTTAGTTAACAGAACTATATCACATATAGACCAAAATAATACTTTACCGGACATAGAAGTGTGTATGTATGTGTGTATAATAGTTATTTTTATGATTCCTAGTAATAGGGAGAATATACGAATAAGATAACAAATTAGGTTCAGAGTTTGTTGACCAACAGTTTGTATTATATAACAACGATAACAACGTTTTGTCGAAAATACCTCCGATTTAGTTACAATAAAGTCATTTCGTATATATTCATTTGACCGAATAATTAATTGGTAGATTTTTATTTACCATACTAGCTGTGCCTGCGACTTCGTTCGCGTGGATGACGAAACTTATCAATGAGTTTTTAACCGAAAAATTAAGTTTGTTTTCCGGGATAAAAACTACCCAGTGTAGTGCCCAGGATAATAAAGAATAATTATACCAAGTTTCATCGTAATCGAACCGGTAGTTTTTGCGTGATACCTGAACAAACAGACAGACAGACAGACAAAAAATTTTGTTTTCACACTTTTGGGGTTCGTTTTCGGTCTAGTAACACCCCCCGCCATTAATTTTTTTGATATTTTCAATGTACAGAATTTTCACTTCTACAGATTTATTATAAGTATAGATTAATTATTTCTTTGTAATAATGTCATTTCACCGAATTTTCATATGCACTAATTTTATTTACCGGGCGACGGGCCTGTTGGTCTAGTGGTTAGTGACCCTGACTGCTATACCGGAGGTCGTGGGTTCGATTCCCGCCCAGGACAAATGTTGTGTGATGAGCATGATCATTTGTTCTGGTGTCTGGGTGTAATTTATCTATAATATGTATGTATTTAGAAATATATAAGTAAGTTTATCAGTTGTCTGGTTACCATTAACACAAGCCCTGCTTAGCTTGGGATCAGATAACCGTGTGTGAGTTGTCCCAGGATATTATTATTATTATATTATTATTATATCTGGGGGCACGGCAGTGCCCCAGCCAAGTCTCGAGCAAAACGGGCACGGCCGTACCATTCTTTTCTCGAAGCGTTTCGCGGCTATTTCACCCCCCCTGTATCATCGATACGGACAAAGCTAGGGGTTTAGATTTTTGATGACCTAGAGTAAGTATTAAAACTAGCTCAGCCTCAAAATTACATGACATTGGAACCAATAGTTTACGAGTTATGAGCGATCAAAGTTACACCATTTTGTCACTCACTGACTCACTCACTGACCGATCATCAAAAATCTAAGGTACTTCTAGCAAACTTAGAACCTTCAAATTTGGCACCAAGATAGGTTTTTAGCTACATGTAAAGGGAAAATTATAAAAACGGTAATCAATTATATACCTTAGTAAATAATATTTATATTTGCGGTTTTACAAGAACATGGTATATGAATTTTGACTGCATTGTTAACTTTGTTCTTTGTTTATGTACAAAAAGCAAATATTTTTTATTGCAATTTTGTTTATTTATAAAAATAAAAGAAAGAGACCTACAAAAAATAAATGAGATCCCACCAAAAACATTCAATGTAAAAAAAAGCCAAGTCTCTCTATGCAATTCTTCCATCGTAAAAAGTTTTGAGATCGCATAGGAGCCAAGTCCTGTTCAACTTAATTTGTAATAATAAATCAATATTTTGTGACTATATCAATAGTTTTGTTTACATTACAATAATAGTGACTTGGCCATGAGCACAATAAGATACAAATATAAAACGGCATATTTTGAGGAGTTGCAAGTAAATAATAAATAATATCAGGACACCTTAACCGACAGTCGGTATCATCCAAGATCAGTGAACTACACATGCACTATGGCGCATGTTTAGTCCATAGTGATCTCAAATTCAAATCAGTTACAAAATCATGTCCATAATATATATAATATATAAATTCAACGGTATTTGCACGTAATTACAAGGAGCAAACGACCTTTAACTTGTGCTCATGGCCAAGTCACTGTTATTGTAATGTAAATAAAACTATTGATATAGTCACAAAATACTGATTTATTATTACAAATTAAGTTGAACAGGACTTGGCTCCTATGCGATCTCAAAACTTTTTACGATGGAAGAATTGCATAGAGAGACTTGGCTTTTTTTTACATTGAATGTTTTTGGTGGGATTACTAATATTTCACTACAAGAGTATTAGATGTTGGTTTGTTTGAAAAAAAAAAAAAACAAATTAACATCTACCAGTAAGATGTTATCTATAAATAGCACACAATCGTTAATAAAGACAAATTTTAAACTGCATACGTCGTCGCTCGCTTCGCTCGCTCTGTTGCAAGGTCACAATATCTAACCTAACCTAACCTATTGATCTCTGTCGCACTGTCGAACCTAACCAAGCAATGGATTTCTGAGCCTATGTCAGTTCTATAACAACATTGAGATCGTAATTAGTTAGAAACCTACACAGAATTAGATTTATCATGTAATTTAACATCCCACCAAAAACATTAAATGTAAAAAAAAGCCAAGTCTCTCTATGCAATTCTTCCATCGTAAAAAGTTTTGAGATCGCATAGGAGCCAAGTCCTGTTCAACTTAATTTGTAATAATAAATCAATATTTTGTGACTACATCAATAGTTTTGTTTACATTACAATAACAGTGACTTGGCCATGAGCACAAGTTAAAGGTCGTTTGCTCCTTGTAATTACGTGCAAATACCGTTGAATTTATATATTATATATATTATGGACATGATTTTGTAACTGATTGGAATTTGAGATCACTATGGACTAAACATGCGCCATAGTGCATGTGCAGTTCACTGATCTTGGATGATACCGACTGTCGGTTAAGGTGTCCTGATATTATTTATTATTTACTTGCAACTCCTCCAAATATGCCGTTTTATATTTGTATGTTATTGTGCTCATGGCCAAGTCACTATTATTGTAATGTAAACAAAACTATTGATAAAGTCACAAAATATTGATTTATTATTACAAATTAAGTTGAACAGGACTTGGCTCCTATGCGATCTCAAAACTTTTTACGATGGAAGAATTGCATAGAGAGACTTGGCTTTTTTTTACATTTAATGTTTTTGGTGGGATCTCATTTCTTTTTTGTAGGTCTCTTTCTTTTCTTTTTATAAATAAACAAAATTGCTATAAAAAATATTTGCTTTTTGTACATAAACAAAGAACAAAGTTAACAATGCAGTCAAAATTCATATACCATGTTCTTGTAAAACCGCAAATATAAATATTATTTACTAAGGTATATAATTGATTACCGTTTTTATAATTTTCCCTTTACATGTAGCTAAAAACCTATCTTGGTGCCAAATTTGAAGGTTCTAAGTTTGCTAGAAGTACCTTAGATTTTTGATGATCGGTCAGTGAGTGAGTCAGTGAGTGACAAAATGGTGTAACTTTGATCGCTCATAACTCGTAAACTATTGGTTCCAATGTCATGTAATTTTGAGGCTGAGCTAGTTTTAATACTTACTCTAGGTCATTGAAAACCTAAACCCCTAGCTTTGTCCGTATCGATGATACAGGGGGGGTGAAATAGCCGCGAAACGCTTCGAGAAAAGAATGGTACGGCCGTGCCCGTTTTGCTCGAGACTTGGCTGGGGCACTGCCGTGCCCCCAGATTAGTCTACGTGTTTTCTTTTCTAAAATATAAAAAATTGCAAATATTTACAATGTTTTCTTTTCTGCATTAGATTACACCAATTGAATATTCGATAAAATACATGTTATACCACCTGATCATTACATCAAATGAACATTCAACCTTTTGATCAAGAGCGCAAATAAATATTCGATGAAAAGAAAATGATGAAACGATGTTTCCCAGTAAAATGGGTTGTGTAGGTCAGATCAGGCAGTCGCTCCGTCGGTGGTACGCTGGTTGCCAGCAGAATTGCTCGCCTGGGTCTAGGGGTGGCTCTGGAAAAGACCGAGGCCCTGTATTTTCCTGGCCCTCATCAGCGTAAGCCCCCTGACGCGCACATTGTGGTGGCTGGCGTCAGGGTGAATGTTAAGGCCCAGATGAAATACTTGGGCCTAATCCTGGACGCCAAGTGGGATTTTGGCCCCCACTTTCGTGATCTTGCGACAAGGCTTCTCAAAGCGGCTAACGCCTTCTCGTGGCTCCTTCCTAACTTGGGGGGACCACGGGTCACCTGCCGCCGCCTCTATGTCGGAGTCTTGCGCTCTATGGCACTCTACGGAGCCCCAATATGGGCAGACGCCCTCTACAGAAGAGAGAACGTGTCCCTCCTGCGTAGGCCCCAACGGGCAATTGCGCAACGCATTGCGAGGGCCTACTGTACGGTGGGTCATTCAGCTGCATGCACTCTCGCCGGCAATCCCCCCTGGGAGCTAGAGGCAAGGGTCCTGGCCGCCGTATATCATCAGACGGCAGCCCGGAAAGCGCTCGGGGAGCGCTTGGCCCCAGAAGAACGCGGCGCCGTGCGGCGTGAGGCCTACGACGAAATGGTCCTCCATTGGCGGTCAGACCTCGTCAACGTCCGCTTCGGACGTCGCGTTACTGAAGTTGTGGGTCCAGTCCTTGAGACATGGCTGGAGCGTCGCCACGGGTTCTTGACCTTCCGTCTAGTGCAGGTGCTGTCCGGGCACGGGTGCTTCGGATCGTACCTGTTTCGAATCGGGCGGGAGGAATCCTCTGCATGCCACCATTGTGGCGCGGTGGAAAACACGGCGCAGCACACCCTCGAGTTCTGCACTGCCTTCGAGGCGGAGCGCCGTGCCCTGCGTGGGGTTGTTGGCCCGGACCTTTCGTTCGCGGGTGTGGTTAATGCCATGCTCGCGGACGATCGCGTCTGGCGGGCAGTGTCTCATTTCTGCGAGATCGTCATTTCGCAGAAAGAGACCTCGGAGCGCGAGCGGGAGGCTGACCCTTCCGCTCCATTGCTCCGCCGACGGCGGGTGGGTAGGGCGCAGACGGGAACCTCTGTAGCCAGATCTGCCCAGAGGGGGACGCAGAGGGCGGGGATGGGGGTCCCTCAGCCTTCATTGCACGCGTCTCCTTCCTTGCTGGGTGGGGGTGGTGTAGTGCCATGCACTGCCCCCGCTGTCCTCCTTCCTACATAGGGCGGAGGTCATGTCGGGCCCGCCACTAAGCGGGCAGTCGCCGGGGGCGTTATGGTGCTAAGACTTCGGTTGGACCCGTAACGCCGCCACTAAGGCGAAGGATGGCACCAGGTGTTTTGCCGGAGTAATCGGAGCCTTTTTCAAGGCTCTGGAAGCCCGGACTCTTGCATCCTCAACCCCCTGGGGATGCAAGGCTGGCTCATAAATGAGTTTAACCTGACAAAAAAAAAAAAAAAAAAAACGCAGTCGCTCCGTGTAAAATATGGTATTCAGCTGAATCCGGTAAGACTGGTAGTGTGCATGTGTTTTATATGTTAGTAAGAGCAGTAATAAATCAGATCTATTACCAATCGGACGTATTATTTACTCCTATTACCGCGTTACCTCAGGGAAAAGGCTCGGGAGATAAGATGATGATGAAAAGAAAATGATGTTAATCGATATCATACAAAGTGATTATTTTCTTAAACGTTGTTCGAATTAGTAGGTAATATTATAACAAAAGTTGTTATACCAAACAAGGGTGAACCAGCTGTAGCACCGCTGCACTTGCTTTTATCCATGGTTAAAAATTCTGAATTTTTGTACATTTTCAATTAAATAGGTACCATAATTATTATCGATTAAATTACTAAACACAAATGAAATGTTCTGTTAAGGATGTTAGCTCATAGTTTTTGATTGGGGGTTTTTATAAGATGTTTAATCTTATAAAAAATTAAATTCTCTAATCCTAAAGCTGGTACTTATATTTTGTAAACGTAGAGCATAGCTCACATAATACTATGCACATTATATGAGACTAGGACCCAATTGCTCTTTTTCATGTGACACACGTTCATTTGTAGTAAGCGATAGCTTGTCTTCCCGATAAAATGGTCCACCACAATATATAATTCTCTAGTAGCGGGCGGACTAACCTGGAGACGATCCGGGCGGCGAGGGCCGGCTCGGCCAGACGCACGCGCCGCGGAACGCCTCCACCGGCCCCGCCGCGTGCTCGCATCTGTCGCACAAGACACGACTGTGTTATCGGCACTCAAGAATTGTCTTGTATCGAAACTCAATTATTATCACCGATATCGCGATTTCTCTACATAAATTGGAGTGTACTTCCCCATATCAAATGCAAAAAATTGATGGAAAATAAAATTTAAAATCTAAGTTAGATGATAAAAAATACGAGTAATGATAAAAACTAAAACCGGAATCATATTATTGTGGTGTGCTGTATCGTGACGCATCAAATGCCTATCGAACCCATACATTTAGTACGGCTAGAATTACATTATTAACGTGCCGCGTGATGGCGATTTATGATGTACCATGTAGACACCATAATATAACCCCGATAAAGAGATAGAGCAAATCAAAGTTAAGGCGCTCCCCCGAGCAAAATGCGCAAAAGCCGTGTTTTACTAAGCTATAAACTCGATATTTAAAACACATATCAAATTAATGGTTATACCAAATCATTCTCTAACATGTCGACTTTAATTTACCTGGATATTTTTTTTTTTAATGCAGCAATTTTTAGGTATAACTCATTTTAAAAATGGTCTATCAAAATTTATTTCTTGCATAACCTCATGAAGTACACGTGCTTTTTGAATGTAACTTATACCAATTAATAGAGAATTTAAATCTAAACATCTTCTACGCTTCTGATTTTCAAAAAGGCCAACAATTTATTTTATAATTCAAATTATTCCTAAAAACTGTCAAATTCACAACAAAAATACACTCGCGGAGGCGAGGCGGCAGTCAGCCGTAGGCTCTCGACGTGAGAGCACGTCTCATTTTTCTTTGAAATGTCATTTACAATTTAATATTATGACAACTGTCAAAAGGTCATTGCTAGCACTATGTAGTTTTACACACGGCACTGGTGATAAAATACAAATAGCATGGAATACATATTTATGTTATAAGATAACTTATAAATGTCAAATTACATATTTGTTTAAATTACATGTATTTATGTATGTTTATGTTAAATTATGTACAACTATCAAAATTTATTTCATGGGATTTTTAATTCTGAATTTGAGGTTTAAATTAAAACCTTGATTTTTCGATGGCAATGAACACGATTATAACAGGATGGTGCCTGGATTTGAAAGAATTCTAGTCCTACCCTTTAAGAGGAAAGGCTTTTGAAAATTCGGTTTTTGAAGAAAGTATTGCTGTCGCTCTACCGCACGGTTTGTGAATGTGTGCGTAAGTTGACAGTGTTTGTGTCATAGCGCGCTCGCTACGTGTAATTGTCTACTTACTCACCAAAATTATTTTACCATCTGCACACGTGAATTGGCATTATTGATATATAAACAAGGGGTACCCATGACAATACAAGGTAGCCATATGATAAACTTTTTGATTAATTTTCTGTATTAGTAAACAGCTTGGTGGTAGTAAGATTGGAAATTATTATTCTGGCTGTAAGTTCGAATCTCAGTCGACACATCCTTTTTGTGTATTATGACTTTTATAGTTTTTTATTTTGTAAAATTTGGTTGATTTTTTACGACATAAAAATAATTTTGATTGTTTATCTTTTTGTCGTGCATTGTTTATTATTTTGTAAAATTTGGTTGATTTTTTACGACATAAAAATAATTTTGATTGTTTATCTTTTTGTCGTGCATTGCATAAACAATGATTATTTTGTGTTAGTGTTTACTATTTTTCCGTGGTAAGTTTGATGCCCATTGCAGACCAAGGGTGTGATATGCCGTAAGAAAAAATATGTTACTAATGTTATATCAGTGGCATCATTTATAGTATTTCTTTGAAAATAAATAATTTATGGTATATTTATTTGTGATTGTTTTTACTTATTGTTTTTACTCAAAACTCATGACAACATTTCATGAAAAAGTAAAAACACAGAAGCATAGTCTATAATTTTCTTATTCAGTATGCAAAATAAAGGTCTAATATTAACAATAATAATAAGTTTTAGCACACAAATAAATATACCAATAATTAGGTATTTCTTGAATAAAACTTCTTTTTACGGATTTAGTCGCGGTTTAGATAAAAAGATTTTCATAAACAATTTAGCTATATTATTATTTAAATAAAAGCAACTAAATGTAATGAAGATTTAAACTAAAAAAGATATGTTTTAAAACTCAAAAAGGGTAGCTCAACCGAGATTTGAATTTGCAGCAAAAATTTTATGTCCAATCGCACTACCACCAAGCTGTTTACCACAACGATTACGTACTCAAAAAGTTAATCATAAGGCTACTTTGTAGTGTCATGGTTACCCCTTGTTTATAGTCCAGTTGCCAATTTACGTGTGCGAAGCATGGTGCGAAGAGAAAATGATTTTGGTGGTAGTAGAAGTATTACTTTTTTCTATGGTAGAAGTAGACAACTACATCATGCGAGCGCACTTTGACACACACACTATCAACTTACGCACACATTCACAAATCATGCGGTAGATAGACAGCAAGACTTTCTTCAAGTCTCTCTGCCCACCTTTCCTCTTAATACGTGCCTTGTTAGATTTATATTTTTGATATAAACAACCTAACCAAATCGACTGATTGTGAAAATTAGAACCAAAAATATCGAATTTTTCATCAATTAAAAAAATCGTAGTCAATACCAAGTCACTAAATAAAGGTAAAAAAAAAAATCTTGTAAAAGACATGAAATACCTTACTGATTGAATAACTTTACATCATTAAATTATTCATTCAGAAGTTTTCAATTACTTGGGTGATATTCAATTTTAGAGAAAAATAAAATATCTTTTTTTTTAAATCTTGCGGTCATGATTGAGGATATTCTTGTCTATAAATTCATAAGTCTACTATTTTTACTACTTAGTACGTAAGTAAATCAACAGATGGCGTTGTTTTTTCATAAAAAGTAGCGATGTATATAGAGGGGAAATGCGGGGGGTTTAGAGGTCAAACGCTGAAGGGCATTTGCTCGGGGGAGCGCCTTAAGCACGATCTTGCACAGATACCACGATGACGTCATGCGACATATTAATGTATCGTCGTGAGTTTTTGCTCAAGCGACTGAGGTGCGCGACCGACTCGCCCACCTCAGTCCTAGCCTTAAGGATGTTTCTCGGATCGGCCATGTTTACAATACTCCAAAAACTTAACTACTAAAAACTTACTGAATTGAGTGCTCGATACTAGGAACGTTTGATTATTTAGAAATTCATTCGGTATGGCGAAGTGCACCCCTTTTATTGTTATGATAATGCTTAGATGTTGTGATAGTATATTATGTTTCTTACAGGATATTGGCGAACTTCATACTATTCCAAGTATCATTGGTACCTATTTGGCTTCTTGACGCAGACTTTGCCAAACGGATTTATGCACAACCATAAATAATATTGTGCACACAATGCTTCGATCTTGCACTCTTGTTTTCGACTGGGACTGGTTTCTACGCTATGTAAAGGTAAAACGTCAATACTTATTGTTTTTAAACCTGAATCTGAATGTCAAAGAGTACCAATATCATTTGCCACCGAATTATACTATGTAGTATGTATTACTAACTCCAAGACCTTGATAGTTATTTACCGGCAAAATCATGGGGACACCCTGACCTTTTTGCTCCGTAGGGACTTAACTAGAGTAATTAGTGAATTTATTTATTTACTAGCTGTGCCCGCGACTTCGTTCGAGTGGATGACGAAACTATCAATGAGTTTTTTGTGTAAAGTGCTATTTGTGCAGAACGTTATCTATCGAGCATACCTCTGGCTAGTCTCATTCGCCTAGCGTGTCTCGATGTAGCAGAAAGAGATGGTCTCTTTCTGGAAGGCATCGTGTTATAACTATATTCGTATTAAAAATAAAGAAATTGTTAAGACTATTTTTATAGAAGAGCCCTAACACCTAGCGCTTACCTACACTTCTATACATGTATATACCAATAAATAAGCAAATCTATACGAATGATTAATCCTACCTAAGAGTACCAAAAATAACCTACGTTACACACTATCAAGTATACTACCTATACTTAAAATTAAAATCTGTACGGTCTACGCCTTATCAAAGTAATTCCAGCCTATAAACGTCCCACTGTTGGACACAGGCCTCTTCCCATATAGAGAAGGCAAGGCATTGATCACCACGCTTGTTCAATTGCGAAACCTAAGTACCTACTTAATTTAAAAAAAAAAACTACAAATCGTACAAAACTGGGAGTTACAGCTGCCTTTTACGATCAGCTCTACTCAGCTAGTGTATGGCCAATAAATGCGAATCTCAAACCGTGAATAAATTACAGAAGAATAGCCCCTAAGACCAAGTTAAACGATACAGACTACAGTAAACCTGTCCCTGAGCCAGCCGCCGCCCTTTCGTAAATCAACAACTAACAATAATTGTAAAAATGCTCATCAGTGTTTTCTACCAGAATGTACGTGGTCTAAAAACTAAGCTTTCTATGTGGCGCAACAAGCTAGCCTTATTAGAACATTGCCTGGTGGCGGTAACTGAAACATTTCTGGATGCCTCTGTAACGGATTCTGAGCTTGAAATTGATGACTGGAGTGTTCTGCGTCGTGATAGAAATACACCATGCGGAGGAGTTCTATTGGCAGCACGATCTCCCCTGGTACATACTCCGTAGGAGAAGTGAGTACGAAACCGTCTGTGGCGAAGATCTCTGGGCATCCTTTACGTGGCATAGTCGCTCATATCTCTTTTGTGTTGTGTATATAAAGCCCAGCGCCAGTGATCTAAACTTATAATAAATCTGTAGAAATGAAAGTTCTGTACAATGAAAACATAAAAAAAATAAGTGACCAACACCGAACCCAATGATTTTAGTCTAGCTTATTTAATGGGTCCCGACTGTTACAGTCAATTATGTTTCTCATTAGATTGATTGTGTATTGATTATTACATTTTTATACTAATAACATTGCTATTTCCACTTCTAGACTTATTGAACTTGTTTTTTACTTTTCAGTTTTTATTTAAAGTGTTATTGGGTTGCAGTGCAATGCAGTCGGGTTTTTTTTTTTATTTAATACTTTTTAGTTAAAATCATAATACGTCTAGCTGTTTCTTATTAATCACTATAAATGCATAGTATAATAAAAACAAAGTCGCAAGCTGTCTGTCTGTCCCTATGTATGCTTAAATCTTTAAAATAATCAAAACTAAACATAAGAAAAAATCAGCACAAACTTGCAGCCCTGGTAGGCTTTTATGTACGTTCATGGTGGTGGAACTGGCTATCCACCTAGCGTACGGCATTCGAGTATGTATTTAGTTTGGATAAAGAACAATTTTACACATAGTATTTTTTTATACGTAAATGATATACCATTTTGGAATCCTCGTTACAAGCCCTTTAATTTGATACCCATATTGTAGCAAACATATTTTGCCATGCCATATCTTTAACTTTTCGCTAAAAACCGGAACATATCCTCTTCAATGGAAAATCTCACGCGTAACTCCTATACCTAAAACATCAAATAAACTGGGTGTAAAAAATATCGGCCCATAGCAATATTATCTTCACCAGCAAAAATATTTGAGAATGTCCTCCATAAGTTTATTTACAAACAAGTAAAAACACACCTCAGTAATGCCCAACATGGTTTTAGATGCAAGAGATCCGAACAGACTAATCTTCTGACAGTAACGGAATATTTGACGAGAGACAGCAGTATGTCTATTCTGTTAATAATTTCGGTGACAGGTGAAAGTGAAGTGACAATAAAGCTCACTTCAAAAGTGAACCCAATTGGCCTTGATTTAGAATTCAAATTCGAGAATACGTATTTGACATCTCACTGCGGATTCCGCTGTCGAGACATGAAAATAATGTTACAGAATAGCAAGGGGTGTCGATGTGCTGTATTTTGATTTCCAAAAGGCTTTTGACCGAGTTAACAATGACATTCTGCTTGCTAAACTTAGCGCCATAGGTTTTTGCCCTGACTTGCTACGACTTCTAGCTAATTACCTTCGTGATCGCCAGTAATTTGTGCGGATAGGTATTTACGAATCGAGCGCCTATCACACTCGTTCTGGTGTTTAAGTGTTCAATTCCGTTACGGATATTATCCATTTTTATATCCAACAAAATTTCTTGTAGGGTCTCTAGGATTTCATATGTAACAAACTAGGAGAGCTTATGCTTATTACCAGCTGTACATCATGCTTAAAATATGCGGTGGTAGGTATAACAGATTCCCCTGATCTGTATAATGAGCTAATTCGCCTCTACGTTGTTTTCTGTTTGTGTTAATGTAATTGGTGTAAAAGCCGTGTTAACATAATAATAATAACTAATATAAACTCAATAAATAAGCAAAATCCCTGAAAAATAAAATCATACGAATGACTAATCCTACCGCGGGGCACAGCTAGTTAAAAATAATAAGATTAATTAGAGGAGCTTATGACTAAGTGTACGCCATAGGGTTAGACCGATACAGGTTAAGCCACGCTCGCCGCGGTTGGTCCGTAGATGGGTCACCATTTCTAACCATACAGATACCATTCTTTCTTGAAAGCTTCTTGGTAAACGTACAAGTAACCACAACCCAAACTCTAGTCGCTGGTCGTTCTCACCTGTATAGGGGACATGCACTGAGAAACTTTCAGCTTTTATAAAATGACGAAGGTCTGGCCGTCGCGGTGGGCTCTCGGAATATTTATTTTTATAAGCCGTAGGTATAAATTTTAATTTTAAAGTATAGGTAGTATATTTGATAGTGTACGTAGTGATCGTAGGTTATTTTTAGTACTCTTAGGTAGGATTATTCATTCGTATTGATTTTAGTTTTTAGGGATTTTGCGCTTATTTATTGGTATATACATAATTGTAGGTAGGCGCTAGGTGTTAGGGCTCTTCCATAAAAATAGTCTTAAAGATTTCTCTTTATTTTTAATAGGTATATACCTACTTATATCACGATGCCTTCCAGAAAGAGACCATATCTTTCTACTACATCGAGACATGCTAGGCGAATAAAACTAGCCAGAGGTATGCTCAAATAAAGTACTCTGTGGGTATGCTCGATAGATAACCTTCTACACAAATAGCACTTTACACAAAAAACTCATTGATAGGTTTCGTCATCCACGCGAACAAAGTCTCGGGCACAGCTTGTTTTGATATTAAAATTCTCTAAATTTCAGCGCCTACTTAATGTAGTTTAAATGTTCCTCTACACTATTCGTCCGATTGCCTGAATAAAATTAAAAAAAACTTTTTAACAAAAAAATTAAACCGCCGAAAAAACTGAAAAGCAAAAAATAACAAACTTTTTTTTATTAAATCTTAAAAACTAGTCTACACACAAGAGACTGACAGGTCTAAAGTTCATTCATCGTGAGGTTTTTCTTGTAATACACAACTCAGCATTAAAATCTGTGATTGAACAATAAATCACCCCTATTTTCCCACCCTTAGGGTAAGATTATATGGGACCAGCTTCGAGGTATACCCTATCTAATAAAAAAAGAATTATCAAAATCGGACTAAGTACTCTGTAAGCGCGTGGTCATATATTACAATCAGTTAGTGGACAATCAATATATGGTTTTTCTACCCTTAGGATTGGAATATTTTTTCCAAATTTATATGGTATCAACTTCTAGGTATAGCCAATAGAAAAAGAATGATCAAAATCGAACTACTCTGTAAAAAGCTACGCGTGGTAATACATTACAATCAGTGAGTGAACAATCAATCAACCCCCCCCTGTTTTCCTTCCCTTAGGGTGGTAATTCTTTTTCCAAATTTATATGGGACCAACTTTGGAGTATACTCTTTCCCATATAATAAGAATTATCTAAATCGGACTACTCTGTAAAAAGTTATGCGTGATCAAACATAAAAAAATATATATATATATACGCGTCGAATTGAGAACCTCCTCCGTTTTCGTCGGTTAATAAAATTAGCAGGCGCTGAAATTTAGCATTTTATAATCAAAATTACTTTTAGACCGCAACCGATTGTGCTTTTTGTATGTTCGAGCACATTGACGGAACATTGCTATGGTAATGTTTTCATCCTTAGGTATTAAGTTAAGTATTAAGTAATTTGCTCGTATTAAAAATACACCCGTCATTCAGGCTGACGGCTCATGGACGTTTTGAAATAACCTGGTTTTTTAAAGGCTCATTGCTTCAAACTTTACGCACATTCCGCACATTGCTAGAAAATTGCTCATGTCTAAAAAAAACTGGCCAAGTGCGAGTCGGACTCGCGCACGAAGGGTTCCGTACCACCGTCGTATGAGAGCCCCCCTTAAATATTCATTTTATGTGGTTTTTAGTATTTGTTGTTATAGCGGCAACGGAAATACATCATTTGTGAAAATTTCAGCTTTCTAGCTATCACGGTTTATGAGATACAGCTTGGAGACGGACAGACTGACAGACAACGAAGTCTTAGTAATAGGGTCCCGTTTTACCCTTTGGGTACGGAACCCTAAAAATCACTATCTTTTTTAATACACCCGTCATTCTGATATTCTCAAATTCATTTACATTTTTCAGTCCTTTTTAAATATTTTATTTGGGCAGTTTTTTTCGACGCCTGCCATTTTTATGCGAGAGATAAAATTCACGTCCAGATATTTTCTAATAGAACTATATAAAAAAATCTGCAGGCAAAATTATCCGATAATATACATACCTATATATACTATTATTACTACTACAGCGTTGAAAAATCTGCCCATAATGCACGAATTGTTAGTTCTGTTGCAGAGCATGACACAAACTTGTATTGTGTAAATATAGGGCTTCAAGGAGGTGTCAGCCCGGGAACAGTCTGACGAGCAGACAGCTGAAGCTTGTTGGTTGGTATCCTTAGGAGACAGTTACAAACCGTGCCACACGACCGTGTTTCATGGTTACTGAATTGATAAGCAGCATAATCAATCAAGTGCACAATTTAAACGGTTTATTGATGTAGTTTTCTAATATTACAATTCAGGTCAATTTGAAATTTCTTGTAGGTTAATCACATCATATCCTTCATCTCAGCTAAGCTATTTGCGACGCCGGCGCACATACTGAATATGCCGAATATCATTATCAAAATATCTCGCGTCATTCTGTAGTAACAGAATCCGAAGTTCTTCGGGTAGAAGAGACAGACGTCCATGATGGCAGGGAACACGACGGCGGCCAAGGACAGGCACAGCGCGCCCATCAGCCCCATGAAGGGGCCCAGCATCGGCGCCGCCACCGCCAACCCAACTGCAACACAAGCACACACGTCGGCGAGCGCCCACCGGCCACCGCCACCGGCGGGCGACCGCGCTCTCTAGCCACAGCACTTACATGGTAAGACGACGAGTATCACTCGCAATATGTAATCCGTCATCTTCTCCTGTTTAGGTTTATACTTCTTTAAAATCTTCTGCCAGAGGATTTGGTACCCCACAAAGTTTTGTAAGGGAAACGATAAGAACATCGCCAAAGCAAAAGTAAGCTTCGCAACTTGCGCCTTTCTGCAAGAAGTGTGTCACATTAACAGTATGCCTATTGGAATAAATACATCATTTACTTATCATTAGTATCTAGAGTGTGAAATTAGCTGATGGTGTGAAATATTTGTCTGCGGATGATAAAAGTCCAAATGAATAATAAAAAAAATGCATCTGTCCACTTGGAAGCCTTAGGTAACTGTATGGGATGGGCCGCAATTGAAGCTAGAGGAAGTATTGATATTTTCGTGTGCATTTGTGGCGTATGTCAATAAACGTATTTTCTTTCTTTTTTCTTTATTTGGAAGACTATCAATATCGCAACGGTGGTCATGTAGATGAGGTTTTTTATTAAAGTAAATAATTAAATCAGTATTAGTAAGTGGTGCCTATGTTTATGTGTTGCTCAGGAGCGCTTTTATGTAGATTTACTTCTGTTCTGTGTATCATTATGTGGTGCCGCGCGCGCGCCGCCAACGACACACCGTTGGCCGGTTGTTTAGCGCGTATTACCAAGTTTTTTGTATAGGGACACCACTTATTTTTTGACTTAACTTTGTTTTTATATTTGTCATATAGCAAATAAAATAATACAGATATTGGGATTGTTTCAAATAACAGCTTGTAACGGTTCCAATGCTTCAATAAAAAAAAGTCGTATGGGGACCCACACAAGCTTTTAATTTTTTAGATGTATTTCCTACGCTTACACAATAAATTATCGAGCTGGATTCTAAATTTCATCCTTCTGGATCATCTGGAAGAAGGTTAGGTTTAGGTACTATAATTATGTCAGTTAGTCAGTCAGTGCTAAAATTAACGATTTTTATCTTTATAACCGTTTGAGCTAGCTTCATGAAATTTGGGCTTCTATATATCAGCCACTTTAAAGAAATAATGACCGTGCTTTGGGATTATGAACCTTAATTCAATGACTAACAGTTCAGTTTCCATCACATTCAAATTACTTTTAGGCCCTTTTCGGTAATATTTGTCATTCTAAAATGAACTTAAACACATGTCAAAGTTGATAATTGCGTAATTAGTAATAACGTTCAATTCTCTTTCCAAACCAAAAACACACTTAGTTTTATGTGTTTCACTCTGTCTCGCTCTCTTAATCTATTTATTGATATCTAACACAAAATGTATCGCATGTCAGTCTATGGTATACCTAAGTAGTCTGAAAATAAATGATTGTTATTAATTATTATTATAACTATATTACATTGTTAAGGCCCTAAGCATATCGGAGTTGCAATGATGAGCATGTGTGGCGAGCTTATTCCATAAAAAAGGCCTAGGCCCAAGTAGAAAGTTAGTTATTAACACTACACACTTACTTTTCATGTGCCGGTAAATTGAGCGTTATAGATGCTTTGACGTCATCACCATATTTGAGATAGCCGAAGACACCTAACACGGCGAATATGCCAACAATGATAGTCATGCCGATGCTGAACAGTCCGAAGAGCCCCGTGAAGTCCTTTGGGTTATCCATGTTGTACTCGAGCGCCAGAACCTGCGCAGAGACTGCAGTCAGTAAGGCCTCCTTGACCGAATTCAGCAAAAGCGGGGCGGCGCGACAAAAGCGGCGGTGCGGGCAGCGGCGCACAAACCGCAAACGTGCAATCATTTATATGGTACTATGCTCAAACTCAAGAAGCGCACGGCGTGTGACGTCATGTGTATTGACGTAATGTTAAATTGTATTTACATTTTTTGCCTACAAAAAACAAACTTTAGGAAGGAATATAGTATGTCAAAAAGGTGTTGTGGTCGTGTTGAGACATTACTTATGCGAAATAAAATAAAAATTTTCCGTAACACAACACTACGCCGGTCTAGCACACCGCGGTCTGCAAGCTGACTTTGAGAATGGGTACAGCAACGCCCGCGCCGCCTCACTCTTCGAAGCACTCTTCGAAGCCGCATACTAACGTACCACTCCGACTGCCTCAATGGCAAACAAGGTTATGCCAATGAATACTGGTATCTCTTCTACGCCTTTCGGTGTAAATTTTTTCGCATCAATTTCAATATCTTCTTGGACCAAGTAGAAAAACACAAGTATTAGTCCAATCACGATAGTCAAATTTGAGATTGAAGAGATAGGTGCTAATAGTTTCAGATCTTTGATCATGCTCAGCACAAGAAGCGGAGGGAACATGAAGCAGATGACCAACCGTAAGGAGTATTCGTAGCCGTAGAAGTCACACACCTGTTGGAAACCTTGTAATCAAGTAATGCCATAGCTAAAGGATCAGAGAGCGTGTATAATTAGAATTTTGTTACCTGTTTTACATTTTCGGACACAAATACAAAATATATAGCACATACGCCAATCTGCCATACAATTAGAATTATATCGACGAGCTGGTAGAAGACTGGCCCAGTCCAGCGAATACATGGTGGCCCACAATTCACTGACTCCATCATGCCTCGAGGGAATTTTACGTAACCGCGTTTTAATTTCTTGCATACCTTATACTCCGCGAGCACCTGCAATCATGAATACGCTGAACTATTATGAAATTTGCTGCAGCTACTAACATTTAATAAATGTTTACTAACCAGCAATTGTATGCAATAAGTAGCGATAACACCGAGTAACACGATGCCGACAGTACCCATTATGATGCCCAAGCGTCGCACAGCGTCGGGCATGGCGAGCATGCCTGTGCCGATGCATCCCTTAAGCAAGTGCATCATTGTCTCCCCGTACCTAAGGCAGGACAACTATTATTAAATTTTATTTTTATTTCTTACAGATTTTACAGCTACATAACAATAGTCACTTTAAATGAGATCAATAAATAAATAAACAAGCTTCCATAATTAGTTCACAACATGAGAGTATCTTTGAAAAGCTAAAGGTTACAAACAAAATGAATAGGACAATGGTCCAGTCACATCAATAGCCGCGTACTGATTGAGCGAGCAGCCTTGCGAGGCTGCAAATCCTCGGTCGGTCAAGACGTGCCTCACCCTAGGCAAACGCACGCGCTGCCTCGCCCGAACGTGCCGCGACCCGAGCCGAGCGTTGTCGGTTTTTGTCGATGCTCAAAGGCGCCTCAGTACGTTTGCCGCGCTCACTCAAGACGGTAGTGTTTTGCCTCGCTTATTCGTTGCGTGGTTGGTGGTCTCGGGCAAACTATACGCACGCGCGGTCTCTATTCGACTTCAAGTTAAACTGAGCGATGCTCACGGTGGCTCGGCCTTGCCGCGCGAGGCAGCCTCGGATTAAAAAACTTACAGACCGAGGCCGCCTCGCGCGGCATGCGTACTGCGGCAAATGTCCGAGGCTGCCTCGCGAAGCCGCTCGGTTGGTCAGTACGCGGCTATTGACGCAGAATTCAAATTTGGAGTAATTCAGTACACATTATTAGGCAATGCATACATGTGAAAATATCACCGAGCAAGCATCAACTTAGGTGTTACTTATAGCATGCATACCATGCATCCGATTGCCTATACCAGTAATATATTGATTCAAAATTCACTTTTATTATTTTTTTATTTAGTTTTTTTTAAAGACCATAGAAAACAGTGAATATTTTTGCTATTTTATAATTATTATCAAACTATGTTGCTGACCGGCGAAGTGAAATGCCGCCTTTTGTTATTTTGTTGTTTATAACGTCTAGATCCTCGCGTTCATTTAAAAATACGAGACAAATTACTTATTATAAGATATCTCAGAAATAAAACCACAGATCTCCAATAAAACTTATTCGATATATTTTCCAAACTTATTCGGTCAAACACTTATTGTATCACTAAACTTATTTTCAATTCCACTCCAAAAACCCCGCCAAGACACCCGTTTTTTTTTTCTCTGCCGCCAAAAACTCCCGGTGTTAATAGTATAAGAAAATTAAAAACTCCGAAAACTACTCTGCTAAAACATTAAAAATTAATAAACCTTACACTCGACCATCCTGATGGCGTGTATGACCTCATACACGAAGCAGGTGGAACCTTACACTTGGCAACGGTGGCATTCCTCGCTAATATAGAACAATGTGTACATATTACATCAACGTTACTTTTATAAAAGAAATCGTAGCGCATAACTTAATACATAAATGTTCTATCTGAAATTCATCAAGTCACTAATAATGTAGTTATATAAATAATGATTTTCATAGTATTAATTATCTATCAATATATTTATCCTAACTTATATAAAGTAATTACAGTAAGTACATAATGACTATTTATATATATTTAATAAATGCGGACAACATCACATACATTGCTCTGAACCCAAAGTAAGTAGCTGAAGCACTTGTATTATGGAATTCAGAAACAACGAAGGTACCACAAACACCCAGACCCGGGGCAATGTAGAAAAGTTGGTTTCTACATTGACCCGTCCGGGGATCGAACCCGGGACCTCAGAGCTAGCGACCCCTTGAAACCGGTGCGTACGCCACTCGACCACGGACTCCACGGAGGTCGTCAAATCAATATTAAATCAAATAACTACTTGTTGCATTGATTTCGGGTCAAAAACGTCGCGAACGAGGCTCGTACTTGACCTGAACCAATGCAAGAGGCGTGATAATTACTTTATTCTTCTTCTTCCTGCCCTTTTCCCAAATTATTTGGGGTCGGCGCACCATATTTTTTCCTTCCATTTCACTCTATTAGCTGTCATACTCTCATTCACTGCTTTTCCATTCATATTATCTCTCACGCTGTCACCTTTTTTTCGGCCTTCCTCTTCCTCTCCAGCCATCCACATCCAAATGAATCACTCTCTTATTCACATGTCTTTCATCCCTCCTCATTACATGCCCATACCAGGCTAGGCGATTCCCTTTCACTTTTTCAGTTACTGGCGCAACTTTCAAACTTCCTCTTATATACTCATTCCTAACCTTATCCATTCTCGTCACTCCACACATCCATCTCAGCATTCTCATCTCTGCTACATGTAATCGTCTTACATCCGTCTTCTTCAGGGCCCAACATTCCGATCCATACATTACGACAGGTCTAATAACTGTTTTGTAGATTTTACCCTTCAACTTGAGGGGCATCTGTGGGTCACAAGTTGTTCCAGTGACCTGTCGCCATTTCATCCATCCTGAATTGATCCGCTATGTAACGTCTCGGTCTACATCACCGTCGCCTTGGATTAGCGACCCTAGGTACCTAAAGTCGGAGCACACCGGTAAAGGTACTCCGGCAAGAGTTATGGGTACAGGGCTGGAGAGACCGCCGAAGTCGCAGAACATATATTTAGTTTTGATTCTGCTAATCCTCAGGCCAACATTCTCCAGTCTCTGACACCACATCTCCAATCTGCTCTGGACCTCTGAGCCACTTTCGGCAACCAGCACAATGTCGTCGGCGAACAGCATACACCAGGGTGCCTCCTCCTGAATGTCCGACGTCAGAGCATCCATTATCACCAGGAAGAGATAAGGGCTGAGAGCCGAACCCTGGTGCAAGCCGACCGCCACATTAAAACTGGTTGTGTCACCCACAGTAGACCGGACTTGGCTACTACATCTACTATACATAGCTCGGATCAATTCTACATACTTCCCAGGCACTCCTTTTATCTTAAGGGCCCACCACAGTACTTCACGTGGTACCCGGTCGTATGCCTTTTCGAGGTCAACGAATACCATGTGCAAGTTCTTGTGTGCACTTCTAAATTTTTCGCATAATTGGCGGATAGCAAATATATTATGGCACTTTATTATGTACACAAAAAAAAAACTGTAGCGTTATCAAACAAAAAAAAACTGTATTAACACGCGTTTACGAATTTACGCGCTCGAATTTTAGGTATTGAGTCTTACTACTACACATACACGGTTCACGCACGCACCGATAAGCGCCAAGCGGCGAAATTATGAGTGAACTGACACGGCTTGATACTTGTGCCTTCTTTATTAAATTTATAGTCTTTTGCCCATTTGTATTTTGTTTATGCTTACGTTGATTTTGTTTAGTTTGTAACGTGTAACCGTGCGTGCATATAATGTACAATTGGCGGGACAAGCTGATTGGAAATAAATAATTAAAAACTTATTTTGTTTGATTTAGTATTTCATATAATAAAGTTATGGTATCATATGCAAGTTCGGGTTCTCAAAAGGGTTCTCAAAAACAAAAAATATGCTTTCATTTGTCATACACATTGTGCCAATACACTTATACCATACGGGTTCGCACGGGTATTTAAGAAATATTTGAAATGTGTTAAAATATATAATGTTTAACACACACACCGACACCCATCTTTTTACGCGGGATACTAAAAAACAACATATTATAAAAAAAAAATGTTTGTTATGTTTTAATATTCTTGTCTAGTTTGTTGTTTTAATATTCGTTAAAATTTTCCATCAAATCCAAAAAAAATAATAGGAATTTATAATCCCTCTATACATACTTCTAACAAAGTGTAACTTACTGTAAATAAAATCCTAAATATTTTTTTTTGTCCGTACAAAATGCGTGAAATCAATACATTAAAAAAAAATTTTTTTGATGTTTTAATATTCGATTAAATTTTCCATCAAATCCAAAACGAAATAAAAATAATAGGAATTTATAATCCCTCTATACAAACTTCTAACAAAGTGTAAGATACTGTAAATAAAATCTATATACTTATAATAAATCTGTAGAAGTGAAAATTCTGTACATTGAAAATATAAAAAAAAAATAATGGCGGTCTACTAGACCGACACCGAAATCAAAAGGGTGAAAAAAAAAATTTTTGTCTGTCTGTCTGTTTGTTCAGGTATCACGCAAAAACTACCGGTTCGATTACGATGAAACTTGGTATAATTATTCTTTATTATCCTGGGCACCACACTGGGTAGTTTTTATCTCGGAAAAGTATAAAAAATAAAAACAAACTTAATTTTGCGGTTAAAAACTCATTGATAAGTTTCATCATCCACGCGAACGAAGTCGCAGGCACAACTAGTCCTAAATATGTATATTTTTTTGGGGTCCATATTGGCTCACCTAAAGTTCTTTACCCGAAAATGTTCTTACTAACGATTTATAATCCGAATGATCACTCTTCCTAAAATTTTTCATCCTAAAGTTTTTATTCATACTATTTGTAGTCCTACCGACGATGTTCATAACACTCATGTTTCCGAAAATTGCAATCAATAATAATTATCATTAATGTAAATATATTTTAACTCCTAACGTTTTTATCCCTAAACATTATTACCATAATATTTTCACTCATACTCAGAAAGAAACATTTACCAAGTGTACACTTGGTAAATGTTTCTTTTATATATAAAAAAAATATATGTGGGCAGATATACATACGTCATCACATACGTCATCGCTCGCTTCGCTCGCTCTGTTGCAAGGTCACAAAACCTAACCTAACCTATTGATCTCTGTCACAAAGTCGAACTTAACCAAGCAATGGATTTCTGGGCCTATGTCAGTTCTATACTATTACATTACACCAATTGAATATTCGATATAAAATAAAAAATAGGAATTATGATCATGAGGGACAGAGAAATTAGGAGTTGTGATTGTTAGGATGAAAAATGTTGGGAAGAAAATTTTCGGATTTCCAATTATCGGAGTTGAAATTTTAGGTGAACTTTGGCTTAGGAATTATGATCACTAGGGACAGAGAAATTAGGAGTTGTGATTGTTAGGAAGAAAATTTTCGGATTTCCAATTATCGGAGTTGAAATTTTAGGTGAACTTTGGCGCACCGATTTTTTTGTCCGTACAAAATGCGTGAAAACAATACATTATAAAAAAAATATTTTTTGATGTTTTAATATTCGATAAAATTTTCCATCAAATCCAAAATGAAATAATAATAATAAAACGAGTTTATAACGTAATAAACGTAATTAAAATAAGAGTAAGAAACTGTAATTAAAAATCCTAAACATTTTTTTGTCCATACAAAATGCGTCAAGTATCCTATTATCAAGTTTATTCTGGCAATGGTTGTGTATTCGTACAGCGATCTTTATCACCACGAGCTGCTGCTTACAAGCGACAGTGTCCACTCACGACGGCGGCCAAGCGAAGACTAATATATCATCAAAAATTTTTGTGCAACAAATCGAGACAGCGACCAGTAAAATAACCCTTAGTTCAATGCGATAAGATTCACGTGCTGAAGCAAATATGTGAAAATCATAGATTCGGCTTTTATTTTTTTATGAGACTATTAATTATATTTTGATAAATCTTTTCTCCACCTTTTTGAGTTAAACATATTTACTTACATAAAATATTTTTTAGTAATTGAATTGATGTTATTTAATAGAAGAAAAGTGTCCCTAGACTCAACACTATGTCGTCAAATTTGTGTGAAGAGGTAACGGAAATATTTTTTTACAATGGTAAAAACCAACATTTTTGAGCATTTTTTCTCTACCATTTAAAGATGAAGGAGAAACCTATCTTTGTGACAATTCTTAGTTTTATTTGAATTGGTTTCATTTTGCCACAAAACGTCCCTAAAACCGCTCTTTCCGAATCTCCTTTCCGTCAGATTTGCAAACGCGTCCTTAAGCACGTGCTTTATCCCTCGATCCAAGCAAAATCTTCTAAAAGCATTTGACGTGAAACAGGACCCTCAATCACTTACCGGTCAGGATTCCTAAAGGTATCAAAAATGTCTTCTAAAGCTCTCACAACAATTGCGAGTTCGTATTTCTAACTGGTTTAATAAATAAAAATTTCGTGAAAGAGTCTACAACCGTTAGTATGTGAGTGAATCCTCTCTTTGATTTTACGAAGGGTCCAAGGTGATCGATGTGCAATGTGTGAAATGGTACCGCGATCTTTTCGATAGGATGGAGTAGCCCTTCCCGTTGGCTTGTATTATTTTTAGCATACGCACAGTCTATACAAGCACTTACATATTTTTTTACGAAACGGGTCATTTTGGCAAACCAGTAATTTCTCTTGATGCGTTCTAAAGTCTTTTCAAATCCTACGTGACCTATGTCATCATGGTTCATCTTGCACAGCTGCCACCTTGCACACTTCGGAACCACCCAGCTTAGTTTTTCTTGGTCACCGTTTATAATCCTAAACAATCTGTCATCCTTCACGACATAATTGTCCTTTATGTATTCTAGCCTTTTAGGATCCAAATCGCTACTCAGAATATCTCGAATTCTGCTCAATTCAGTATCTCCCATTTGAAGGGTCTGCAACCAGTCTTGATCGCTTATGACCATGACTGAAGGATATGGTACCAGTTCATGGGAGTCTGCCTCATTAGCTGGATTTCTAGAAAGAGCATCCACATGACCCATTTTGGAACCTGCTCTATACTCTACAGAACATTCAAATTCTTGTAAAGCTAGCCACCAGTTAGCGATTCTGGGAATAAGATCACGTTTATTAAACGTTGAACGTAGTGCACTGCAATCAGTGACCACTCTTAAGGTTTTCCCTAGGAGATAAACTTTTTAAGAGGACAGATAACGGCCAGAGTTTCTAACTCGTATGAGTGGAAATTTTTCTCTTCAGGCGTCGTCTGGCGGCTATAATATGCTACAGGGTGGAAAGTGCCTTCATTACCCCTTGGACGCTGCAATAAAATGCCACCAATTCCAATCCTACTAGCATCAGCATAGGGCGAGAACAGGTCTGTCTAATAGCTTACCTTTTAAAGCTTTAAATGACTTCCTGTTCAATTTCCCACTCCCATACAGCATTTTTCTTTAGCAATTTTGTGAGGGGATGGGCCAATTGTGCAAAAGAATAAATAAATTTCCTAAAATAACTAACAAGGCCCAGAAATTGGCGTACGCCATGAACATTTTCAGGACGTGGAAAATTTTCTACACACTGAATTTTTGTTTTGCCTGGCCGCATCCCTTCTAGGCTGATCTAGTATCCGAGATCTGCTGAGCTGATGCGAGATTCAGCTTGAGATTTGCTCGCCGTAACAACCCAAGAACTTCCTCTAACCTTTCCATGCACTCTACAGTTGTTTTGCCAAAAATTCTTAGGTCGTCTATGTAAACGGTGGCTTTATTGAATCTAGCTGCTCCCAAAACATGGTTCATCATCCAGACAGCGGTTGCATTTGCCAAACCAAACGGCATACGATTATATTCGTACTGGCCATGCGGCGTGACAAACGTCGTTAAGTGCTTGCTGTCTTCTGCTATTGGTACTTGGTAGTACCCCGACATTAAATCCAGGGTTATAAACCAAGCCTGCCCATGAAGACGAGATATCGAGGTTATCCACCTCGATATCTCGTCTTCAATTACGGGTATCGGATATCGTTCCTTAACGTGATCGAATTGAATAGTCTAAAATCAACGCACAACCGCATATTGCCGTCCTTCTTCCGAACGAGAATAATTGGGCTGGAATAGTTAGACGTCGATTCCCTTATAATGCCTGCCTGCAACATTTCGTCTATCATTCCTCGTACCTTTTCTCGTTCATGATGAGAAAGACGATATGGTCTGTAGACTAAAGGCTTTTGACTGCTCAATTCGATTTTCTTCTCTGTCACATTTGTGCAACCCAGTTCGGTTAAATCTTGTGCAAAACAGTCCTCATAGCGACAGAGTAAACTTATAAGTTTATCTTTGTCACTACCAGGCACGTCTTCACCTATTTGCACTTGCCTCTCTTCAACCCGTTTGGCTGAAAAGACAGCAGTTTGTGGGTGTTTTACTGGAAGAACATTTACATCAGCAAGTCTATAGATCAGGTCTACCCTTTCGGCTCGCGAAAACACGAAATTTGCTTGGAGGCGACATGGCACCGAGCACGGAGTTACCACAGCAAAGAATGAACCATCTTTGACCTCGTAGACTCCCCCGTATATAATGAACTGCTCGTTTGGTTTCCCCACAATCTTCGTGTTGAGCACTACTCTACCAGTAAATAGTGTTTCTGTTGCGGCCCTGACACTAGCTGTGCCAAATAATGTATTATGCGTCATTATTCTCACCCTCTGTAATTGTTCCCTATCTTCAATGATATTATCATTTGGTATTTCATTACCGACGTGTGAAAATTGTAATCTTAATCTTTCTTAATCTTATTTATTTATTTATTATTAATTAATTACAACGGCTCTACACCAATAACAGTAATTAATTTCTAATACATTATTAAAATTTACTATAATCTAATTAGGTATAATATTAAGAGGAAAAATTACATTTTATGAAGTTATAAATTGTTGTTTTTCACAAAACTTCGAGCACAATAACATAATTTGGTTGAAACTGTCGGTCAACACGTCACAGTCGGGTAGGTCAAGAACAAGGGCATTGATTGCGCTGTGCATGCGACACAGCGGGGAATGCGCACGTAACACCGTGCGGCACTGCGCGGTCGTGAAGAGTCTATGCCGGCGGTTGGACCGCTGGCGTAGGTAATTATCGGGGACATAAAATGAGCATAGTAGGTTTTGTAATTCAGGGGAGTCAACTATATTTCGCAAAATTTTTCAGTGCAGTGATGATCTGCGTTCTAGACCGCCGGACAGCTAGTAAGTTATATCTTAGACTACCTAGCATAAAATCCGTGGGGTACATGAATGGATAGTACCCATGGTTTCTCTTATATGTATAAGTAGCGAAGGAAGGCCTTTTGGATTTTTTCAATTACTAGGGTGTATGTTGATTCATACGGGCTCCACACACAAACTGCAAATTCTAACCTACTTCTGACCAGGGAATTATACAATATTTTGATGGTGTTAGGGTTACGGAAGTCAAGTGCATTACGCAAGACGAAGCCCAATCGCCTGTACGATTCGGCAGCCACTAAGGAGATGTGCTCGTGAAAAGTTAGACCAGAATCGAATGTCACTCCAAGATCACGGATGTTGAATACGCGAGTCACCTCAGCATCACCTAAAGTGTATACAGTTTGACTTGGTCGTGATTTACGGCTGAACGTCATAACGTAACACTTACTAGTGTTAAATACAATTTATTAGTTAGGCTCCATTGTAAGATTCGATCGATGTCGTTTTGAAGATCATAGCGAGTGCGACTCTCGGTAATTTCGAGTGCCAACTTTAAATCGTCTGCATAAAGCAGGCATTTAGCATGTTGTACTACACTGACAAGACCATTAATCATTAAAAGAAAAAGTAACGGGCCAAGAACTGATCTTTGACTCACCCCAGATCGAATTCCCGTGATTGAATTTCGATTCCGAAAGAAAGCATCCATGCGCAACATATTGTTTCCGGTTCAAGAGGTAATTAGCGAGAAAATGCAGAAGCTTTGGTGTCAATCCAATGGCTTGTAACTTACTCAGTAAAATGTCGTTGTCTACTGCATCGAATGCCTTTTTGAAATCAAAATAGAGAACACCCACCTCATGACCCCTATCCAGACCTTCTGAGACGTAATCAACGAGTGACAATAGATTAGTCTCGAATGAGCGACCTGGTCGGAAGCCATGTTGTTCTTCGCATAATTGGGATTTTAATTGATCGTAAATTTCTTTATGCGCAATCGTTTCAAACACCTTAGCTGGACATGACAAAACGGCAATGGGACGATGTTCCTCAACTGAGGATTTATTATTGGTTTTCGGTATCGGTGTAACTCGAGATACCTTCCATTGGTCGGGAAATACGCCACTTTGAAGGGCCAAGTTTATTATATAGGTGAGTGGAAGAGCAAGAAAATCCCTACAGCCAATTAAAACATATGATGGGACTTTATCTGGGCCGACTGAACTACGCGGTTTCAATTTACGAATGCCGTTCTTAACCTGAGATATGGTGAAATTATCAATGTGTATGTAGCCCCCGTGAGTTGTAGCTACGACAGGTAATATATTATCGGCATCCAACTTAGGGTTTTGTGGCAAAAATACACTTGAAAAATACTCAGCAAAGGCATTCCTGCCGGATAGGCGTCACTGCCGGTAAAAGTTTTATTTCTGTAGCTCATTGTAGGCTCAAAGCCACCTTTGAACCTAAGACTTTTGATGTGCTGCCAGAATTGAAGTGGGTCACTTCTAATGCAATTTTCAATTGATGCAAGGTAAGTTTTGTATGCACAATCAATACGTTGTTTTAGCTCAGATCAAAGACTACAAAAGGCAGACTACACATTCGGGTCAGCGTAACGCTTCCATTGTCTGTAAAGCTTAATTTTATAACTCAAATCGTTAATGATATCTGAAGAGAACCAGACAGGATAGCGTTTCCTATTAGACATTGCTCTCTTCTTTTTTGGTACGCGAGTATCGAATATTTTATAAAGCGTTCTGTAAAACTCATTAATAGCTGACGGAACATCCATGGCACTAGTGACACAGCTCCAGTCAGTCTGTGATATATGTTCATAAAGTAAGAGGAAGTCAGCCCCACAAAAATTCCAGTCGGTCGTTGAGTCGATATTACTAGGGCTGGTCTTCTCTTTGCTCAACGTCGTAAGAAGTTTAACTTCAATGTCTAGAGGAGGATGATATGAGTCAACATTCACAATGCCACCAGCCTCAGCGGCTTGGACTTGCACAGCGCAGCCAATTTCCCTTGAAAGGACGACATCCAACTTGCCGCCAAAAACATTAAATATATTATTATTGTCAACCATTGAACAAAATGAAAGGAAATATGCAAAATAACTGTTTACAGATTTTGATGCACTGTTGAGGTTAATGTCACCAATTATATGTTACCCTTCAAATCATTTACAAAGGATTCCATTTTGCAAAACCAGTCAAAATATACAGAATCCGCGGCACTTGGAGGAATATACACGGCACAAATGTACACACTAATTCCGCGAATGCTAAACTTTACCCAGAGATCTTCTCCATCGGTAGTTTCCAGCTCATCTGCTCGAACAGGCACGATCTCACGGCTTAGCAGCTACTAGGACTCCACCTTCTGGTCTTTTTCTGTCTCGGCGTACTATATTCCAGCCAGTAAACACAACCTCAGAGTTCTCCACCGAGGTGTCCAAGAAAGTCTCAGTAGCAACAATAAGGTCATGGGACAAAAGTGACATATTAGTTTTCCATCTATGTAACTTGGTTTTAATACCACGAACATTTTGATAAAATATATTGAGCATAGCTATTGCTCTCGTGCAGATAGGGCGATTTTTTACGCCAGGCATAGAATTATTCGGTATGTGGGAACCGCTTGTCCTGTTCATTGGTGCGAAATCGACGAAAGGCAATCCACGGCTTAATCCGAGCATTTTCTGGCCAAATCTCCGGCGAGAGAATGCGATCATAGTAGGCCGTCGGCACCACAAGTTTGTATGATCTATAATTGCCTTTTGTTTTTACTTCATCTACGGCACATTTCGCTTGCGGATACAGTTGTTGTAGGTATGTTGCAATTTCGTCGGGACCGGACTCCATATTCCACAAGTGTATGCTTTTCATTTCTTCAACCGCCCTAAAGGAAGTAATATTAGGCCGAGCAGTACCACGAATAGAATTTTGTCCTTTTTTATAGCTAAGGAGTCCATCAGTAGGAGCAACACAAACCTGCGGACCGTCAGGAGTTCTTACGTTCTGTTCTTTCATGGAATTGTGGTGATTCTTGCTTTTCGAATGGGCAGATTCTAGGAAAATATCCATTGCTACTGTGTGCTTCGATGGTGAAGTTGAGACAGTTACGTCTAGGGCTGCGAGCACTGACGAGGTGGTAAAGTCCAAATCCTTAGTTGGCTCCATGTCATTACTGATTTCGCACCCTCAGTGGAAAAAAGTCATAAGCCAGAAATCTAAATTTTTCAGTACGGCTAAAAAACTGGTTTTATGGAAATATTTACTTCGTCTTTGGTCGTAGAGGAAAGATTCTTATATCAAAAAAAAGGGAAAAAAACATTACACTGCGAGTTGTTTTAAAATCAGTGCTAATGTTTCCAGTTTATTAGGAATCGTAGAAATAAGTTATGATGCTATTTTTCGTAATTAAAAAAAATGTTTTTTTAAGCATCAATACTTAAGCCAAACTTTCCCGTGAAATTAAATATATTTTAAAAAGTAAGTTCAATTAAAGGTATTATGAACTATCACTGTCAATTATTGCTAGTATTAATAAGTAAGATTACTGCGTTTTTTCTTTTGTAGAATTTGTTGTTTATGTTAAGTATCTAACACTCATGCCTATTTTCAATTTAAAGGCTTGTTGAGAGACCTTAAGTAAACAATAATAATTACTTATTCCATTATCTGTAATATAAATTTTACATGCATATTGACAGATATTACCGGAGCCTAAATATTTACGACAAAAGGAAAAAAAATACATTCACATTTTGTATCAAATAATTTTTGTTATATCCAAAATAATCAGCATAGCTTTGGATACAATTAAAGTTTGTAACATAAAAAACAGTATTGAATAATAACTGCCAAGATAATATGTATTTACAGTGAAGATTACCGTTATTAATATTTTTGGATAAATTTCTTAATATTCAGCTTTAACTTGTAAAAATTATTAAAATAACAATCTGAGCAATTTTCACAAGTTCATTTATAACATATATTAGACTCTAATAAAATTGAATGCAAGAAACATTAACAAGTCATAAAAAAAACACTTTTTGTATCTGTTTGAATCAAAATCAAATCAAATCAATTATTGGAACAAAAACCAGTAAGTAACATTATTTATTTATTTATTTAATTGTATATTTATTGTTGACTAGTGATATGTTAACAAAATAGGGCCTTTGACACATGGCCTGTATCTTTTGTTCTAAAATAATGATAAAAATACTTATAATTAAATATAAATCAAATATGTCATAATATATTAAATAAACTAAAAAGTTATTCTTTAGATGAATGAAATACCTCCAAATTTGTAGACTCAGTTGCTGGTAACAAATTTCTGCAGAATGTTTGGTAATGTGTATAGAATTCGTATCACATAGGTTAATTAAATCTTTAAACAATGCGTTAGAAATAGTTAACAATTGAGAATATGCATGTGGAAGTTCATCAGAATCACGTAAAACGAATATGTCAATATCGTGGGATATTGACATATTCGTTTTACGTGTGCGCGTTGAAGTACGATTTATCGTATCTAATCCAAAATATTAATTTCTTCGAAATCATCTATACTTATAATAAATCTGTAGAGAGGTAAATTCTGTACATAGTAATAGTATATATATTCAAAATAACTATCAGGGGGTGATTTGTGATCGATACTGATGCCAAAAATGCAATCAGTAAAATTTTTGTCTGTCTGTATGTTCCTTATAGAAACAAAAACTACTCGACGGATTTTAACGAAACTTTGTACAAATAATAATAATAATAATATAATAATAAATGCGGACAACATCACATACATTGCTCTGAACCCAAAGTAAGTAGCTAAAGCACTTGTGTTATGGAATTCAGAATCAACGAAGGTACCACAAACACCCAGACCCGGGACAATGTAGAAAAGTTTGTTTCTACATTGACCCGTCCGGGGATCGAACCCGGGACCTCAGAGCTTGCGACACCTTGAAACCGGTGCGTACGCCACTCGACCACGGAGGTCGTCCAAAAAAAATATTCGTTATATCTACTCCTGGGCAGGTTATAGTATACTTTTCATCACGCTACAATCAATAGGAGCAGAGCAGTGAAGGGAAATGTTGAGAAAACGGGAGAAGTTATTCCATTTTTAAGCTTCCGTCGCGTGTGCAGCCTTAATGGTTAAAGCTACATAGAAATCATGTATGACGGAAATGTTCTACATAAAATTATATAAAAAATATCCCACAACAGCATATTATGTCTATCTTTTATGGTTGACTCACAATAACACGTGTAACTCCCGATAGCTTAGCAGTTCGGAGCTTTCTGATTATATTTGTTTACTCTTACGTTTATAATACTCTCACTCATCCCTAATTAAAAAAAAGTTAACATTATTACCTATTCAATAAAAAAGAATCATAGAAATCGGTATAGAAACACCATACTTAAATTACTTAATCATGAAATACGCTAATAAGCCATCGCGCGTGAATACTGAATCATTCTGTAAGGATTATTTAATAAAAACTCATTGATAAGTTTCGTCATCCACGCGAACAAAGTCGCTGGCACAGCTAGTATTTAAATAATAGTTTATTTGGTGCACTGGGACTTGTTTTAATTTCTTTATTTTGTGAAATAAAAACTTTATTCCCGTTTGTGGTTACGTGAGATTTAAAGCTGTAAAAGTCATTTTGAGTCATTTCTTTTATTATAAATTTATTTTCTACTTTTGAGTTCATGATTACTTCATACAGTTGATCAGGCGAGTACAATGTTTTATTTTTCATATTCTTCTCTATGCAGGCATGCATTGAGTCGCCTTCGTTTTGAGTATGTCCAGTTTGTAAAAATCTGTGATTCACTTCTACGTTATATACACGCGACACATATTTGTTACAATTTGTATTAAATATTTGGAACATGGTCTTCCATACTCCCTAATACAAACTTTCTTAGAAATTTTCAAAGAAAAGGTTCTTAGGCTACCGCAATCTAATGTGGGTGATTTTCACTATAAAAGGAAATACCCTGCATATAATTTTACTGTATATGATTTAGTATCTCGACAAGGTTTTTGTTATCTTTGGCATGCACAAATTGCTTAAAGGGGCGCAAATGAGATCGCTAGTTGTTTATACAATTTCATTGAGTCAAAAGTTAATAGGGATATAAAGCCTTTTTCACTATTTCCAGATAATTGTTCAGGGCAAAACAGAAACTGGTTCATATTCTTGATGTATAGGTATATATTATGTGTCGCGTGTATTTAACGTAGAAGTGAATCACAGATTTTTACAAACTAAATTGGTCGCATGATACAAACGGGAATAAAGTTTCACAAATTAAAGGAATCAAAACGAGTCCCAGTGCACCAAATAAACTATTATTTAAATATGATTTCGAAAGCAATTAATATTTTGGATTAGATACGATGAATCGTACTTCAACGCGCACACGTAAATCGAATAATGTCAATATCGTGGATTCTGATGAACTTCCACATGCATATACTCAATTGTTAACTATTTCTGACGCATTGTTTAAAGATTTAATTTAACCTATGTGATACGAATTCTATACCCCCACATTACCAAACATTCTGTAGAAATTTGTTACCAGCAACTGAGTCTACAAAGGGGAATGACGAGTCTAGGCCCAGAATTGCACAAGAGATTCGTTTTACAAAAAAAATATGTTGGTATTTTTCAAATGTCTGCCACGTATTCATTAGTCTGTGCATGTCCGTAACATTTTTTCATAAATATTAAACATTATAACGACTAAAACCGGAACTTGAACATAACATGAGTTTCAAATGTTGCGTTTACAAAAAAATGTTGGCAGGTAACTAATCAAAATAATTATTTTTCGTTTATTATTAAAAACCGTTCATTTTCTTCCCAGCAAACATACATTATACCTATCTAATTCCTTAAAATATCTTGTAATAATAATTATTATACCAATTATTAATAAAAAAATATACCTATAAATCGACCTTTTCAAAAAATATATCTATCTATAAAAACTTTTTATGGCAACTTCCTATTGCTTTGTCAAAGTTTTACTTGTCACTGTCAGTTGCCGAAATACGTAAATGTCAAAAATAGTCAAAATCATTGCTTCTAGCAACTTCATTGCGGTTACTTGCTTATGTTTATTGCGGTTTAAATTGACTACTTTTCGCTATAAATACTGACTCTGACGATTCTCCTATACCTGACGACCACGGCCTGATTATGGATTCTGTTCCCGCTACTCATGACGACACTGGCGACATAAACTGCAGTATATAAGATGGAATATAAGAATCTTAAATAACTTTGAAATGCTAAGTTCTTTGTAAATCATTTCTATTACTAATTAATTGTTAGAATTGCTCTTTATTATTATTATTATTTTATATTTGTGTGCACAGAGGGCCTAAATTACTATGGGGACTTGGCATACCCCTTTGGAGGTATTTGATTCATCTGAAGAAAAACTTTTTAACCGATTTCAAAAAGGAGGAGGTATTCAATTCGACTGTAATTTTTTTTTATAACTTTCGACTGGTTGAACGGATTTTGATGATTCTTTTTGTTATTTGAAAGGTGGTTTTCCAGTGTGGTCCCATTTTAATTTGGTCAGTTATGACAGTTATGACAGTGGGATCCATAAGAAAACCATATAAGACTTATTTTGAAGTCGGTTTATTTTGTAAGAATTATTAGTTCATTTAATATTATTGATCTCATTATGACATATTTGATTTATATTTAATTATAAGTATTTTTATCATTATTTTAAAACAAAAGATACAGGCCATGTGTCAAAGGCCCTATTTTGTTAACATATCACTAGTCAACAATAAATATACAACTAAATACCTTTTAATAAAAGCTAGCCTAACAGTATTTTGATTCAAAGAGATACAAAAAGTGTTTTTTCAATCCCGCGCAGAAGTATGCAGTCTAATGCTTGTTTGTTAAGAAAGGTCTCAGTATAACAAAGCAGTTATTGTTCTCATTTCATATTATTATTTTAAGTTAATAGGAAGTAAACACTCATATCGCTGCTTTATTTTTTATCAAAATATTTTTTTTGTTTGTATGTGCATTTATAATATAATGCTTATACAAGACCAGCGATGTAAGAAAAAGAAACGGATTTGAAGCATAATATTTGTTGCTGTTTATTTTGATCATTTAAATTTAACGATAAACGTCATAAAATGTAATACGTAATATTATTCAACACATTTTTTGCGTTAAAACGTTTATTCTATTTATCCCTAAGAAAAAAGATACTGTATTCAAAATTCATAAAACAATTTTTCTTGCATAAATTCGTCAAATTCTACAAGAAAAATCTGCAATATGCATCTTTAAACGTACTTTTCAAATATGTTAAAATCTGCAATTCAACGTAAAATCACTTATGCTTTTTTTCCACTGGGGGTACGAATTTTGTGGTTCATCGTTTAGGTGAGCTGAACTTACGAGGTCTGTGTCTGTAATAGTAGGATGGTGACTAGTTATTTGGGCCTTGTCGATACTTGACGAACAGTCTGCCTGCATGTTAGTTTTAGACTTAGACTGCGAGTTTTTGGGACGTTTTTTGGTATTTGTCTTCGCTGTTTCACGTCCCTCAGGATTAGTTATGGAGGCAATTAGATCTGCTTGTTTTGAAAACTGTTGATAATTAATGATGTTAGCTTCCGTAGTTCTAAATTTTTCGCCAAGATTAATCAGGTTACCCTTGCATTCTTCTATATTTTCGTGGCAGCGATGTACAAAGGTGAATATTTCAGTTACCATAAGGCTCATTTCCAAAACTCGTTCCTTCAAATCCTTCATCTCCAATACAATGTTGCTTAAATCCTCGGGAAGTCACTCTGACGGTTGGTGGATGGTACCTTTCTCTGAGGGTTATATTTGAGGCGCGGGCAGACTGTGGGGTGCCAACAACAACTTAATCTTTGTAAAGAACTATATGGGGCTGTTCAGAGAAACTTTGACCAATTAGCAATGGTTTTTCTAGCAAATGGTCTTCTACAACCCTACATGAAACAGTAGCGCTTACATCATCAATAACCAAGTTCAACTTGGCTTAACCTACAGATTTCACAAGGCTGTCTCCAAAACCCTTCATGAAGGTTGGAGTTTGGTCATGATGAAGCCCAAGTTTTTAAAAATTGGATTGCTTAATAAGAGTCATGTCACTGCCAAGATCAACAAAGGCTTCCAACAACAAACCTTCTGCGTTCACTTCTTTTATAAATTTGTTATTGAAATTAGAAGTTATAATACGCATAGTTTTTGCCGCTGTATCAGTCTTAGTTGTCCCCGAGTCCTGTTTTAAACGACATTGATCGGACCTGTGCCCAACTTTATCACAATGTCCACACTTAACCAAAGGTTTGGGGCACCTAGAAAACGGATGTCCCTTTTCCTTGCAGTTGTAGCAATACAAACTTGAACCGTCCCTAAGATTAGACCTTTTTCTTGCCCTATCATCGACAGCGCTAACATTTTTCTCTCGGTGAGTTTGATGAGGTGCTGTGAAAACCTCTTTATTGTTGCTCAGCAAAAACTTCAACGACTGATCAGGTTCTTCACATCGCAATGCTAAAGCGCTAGAACGCATAGTCCTATCGGTAAAAGCCGTGAATAATGCAGTCTACGGCCCGTCTGCCAGTAATTTCGCATTGATTCAAAAGCTCTAACTTTTCATAAAAATTGTTCTCAATGATTTCGTTAGGTCCTGTCTACTCTTTCGCCTCAACATGTCTTCAAGAACCTGTCTATAATTTTGTTCACACGGGAACGCAGTCAACAGTTTAACTTGCCATTCGTCCCATGTAAACAAAATGGAACCAAGACTTTCATACCATGTCTTTGCTAACCCTGACAGTTTTTGCATGGCGAAGTGCACTGTCGTCCTTTCATCCCAACCATACACCTTTGCACATTCGTTTATTTTCTTTAGCCAAACATCCATGTGCTGATTTTTTTCTGAAGGATTAAATTCAGGGATAATATTTTTGTAACTTACTGATGAGGTGTTAAAGACTGATGGTTGAGATGGCAGAACTTCTTTAATACTGTGTATAATTTTAACAATATCGTTAGAAGAAAACGTAGGACTACATGACCTATCTGGGCGGTGATGTAATAATAATAATAATAATAATATAATATATGCATTTTTAATAATATATAATAGGTACATGAATTTATTTTCTCTTCCACAAAGGTGTCTTACAGCTATACTTAATACAAATTATTTGTTAGAATCAGCCTTTGTGGGAGACTGGTATCTGCACTAGGAGACCCTGTCGCACAGATTACCAGACCCTGTCTCCTGTTCCCCGCTTCCGTCACCTGGCTCCGTCCGCGGCTGCGGCTACGGCAGCGGCTCCCGTGTCTCCTCGCCGCCGTGTGCTCGCTGGGCGGTCTGCTCCGCTGGCGACGTAGTTCTTCATCACGTGACTTTTGCAGTTCTGTTTCCATCAAACGCACTTTTTCTTGTTCGCGCCTAGTGCCTGTTCTTGCTCACGCAATCTGCTACTCCTGCTACGGCTGCGATCGTATCTATGCCCACTCCTTCTACTGGGACTACGTCGAGAGCGTGACCGACTATGCCGAGGAGTTCCGAGACTCCGAGGCGCAGTTTCATCTCCATTCATGACCTGAAACTCGTAGCAAAATTGCAAACATAAGATTTTGTTTGTAAATCTCCCAGCTGAAGATTTGTAAATTAATTATAGCCAACATAATAAAACAAAAATGGAATAGAGATAAGATAAGATAATTAAATTCTAAATTAAATGATAATAATAAACAATGTTAAATTAAATTATAATCCTATCATCAAAATTGTAAACCATGTAAATTGTAAACCATGTAAATTGTAAACTATCAAAATTGAAAACCATGTTTCACGCAAATAAAGACTAACATTCTTATTTTATCAAACATGAAACAACATAAAAATTAAATTATGATTACGAAAATAATAACACATTATCTAATAAAATAAAAATAAAAAGGTATGCTTGCAAAACTGAACGCACCGTAGCTATTTTAAAGTGTGTGATTTGTCAGCTAAAAATCTCTTACCGAATAGTACAGTAGTACTTTGCCGAACAAAACTAGTAGTATAAAAACGTAAATATCTCGGAAACCGTCCGTTTAAGAGCAAAACTACAAAAAAAAATACATTTAAATTAAACCCTCTGCAATCGTAAGGTACATAAAATATGTAGGCGTGTACTTACAGTTTTTGTTGCTAATCCCACTTCTGAGACATAAGATATCTCAGAAATAAAACCACAGGTCTCCAACAAAACTTATATTTTCCAACTTATTAGCCGGATCCAAACTTTTCGATCAAAACTTATTAGGTCAAACACTTATTGTATCACTAAACTTATTTTCAATTCCACTCCAAAAACCCCGCCAAGCCACACGTTTTTTTTGTCTGCCGCCAAAAACTCCCGGTGTTACCAGTATAAGAAAATTAAAAACTCCGAAAACCACTCTGCTAAAACATAAAAAATTAGGAAACCTTACATTATGTAGATGTGTTTACGCACCGACATAAGACAAGAATAAGATAAAAATAATATGGCAAACATTACGTGGTAGGATTCGGGACTTTACGGTGCAGGTGGGGATCATATTCCTCGTCGTCTTCGCCTGTAACAGAAGCATGCGGTGAGAGCGTGCGGAGAGCGCGCAGGGTGCGGGGCGCGGGGTGCCGGGCTGGGGGCGCGGGGCGAGAGGCGCAGGGCGCGAGCGCGAGGGTGCTGCGAGAGTGCGAGAGATACTTACGTCCGACGATCGTCTCCACAAGCCCCGTCATGTACCTGTAGGCGAACATGTTGGCGGCTCTGATTTCTCACTCTTATTTACGTCTGAACTAGCATATGTGTACAATTTACTTTCCGGTCCAACGGCAATTCAAATTTTTCTTGTAAATTAATATTTAGGATCAAAATGTTTGGTTAGTTATAAAATAATGTTGGTTTGCCATATGTCAGTAAAACATATTTTTTTTGTAAACTAACATAATTATGTTCTGCTGTTTATGAGGCCAATACTTTTTATGGATTCAACCTCCGTGCTAGATGACACTGGTAAAAGAAAATCTAATAATTTAAAATAGGGTGCTATCTAGCGCCTTTTAAAGGTCAATTACAATAGTAGACAGTACCCCAAATCACCCACCCTACAGAGCTTCCTAAGCGCTCTGGCTATATGAGAAGAAACAACATACTCTCCAGCAGATTGTTAGATTAGAAAGTCATAAATTAAATGAGGGACCATGCCAAATAAACAAGTGTTTGAGTTAAAACACTTACCCCCTTATTCCAAAACGCGGACTATATAAAGTTCTAGAACTAAACTAGGTATCAACGATGATACTAAGTAAAACGTTATTACAAAACGAAGTTTATCACTTGTTGTGTGTGGTACTAACTATGATACTAAAGATAAACCAACGAGACCCCTAGTTCAACTATGGGACTAGCCTTGGACTAGCTATGGTAACTATGACAACGACTTTATTTGACGTTTGAGTTGCTGTATTATGTCAATTTGTAAAATACATTATTTATTTTATTTTCTTATGATTTCTCCAAATTATATTTTAAATCAATAAACATGATGGATTTGGAACACACAATGGAGACGGCGATCTGTGAGACGTTGGCAGTGTGTAAATCGTTTTGAATTGAGTGATGACGATTTTAGATGCAAGTATAGATTTAGAAAATAAAGAAAATTATGGTTATTTTAAGTGAGGATTTAGCCCGCGTCCCTCGAGGTTGCCCTTTGCGTCCTAAATTTCAAGTGCTTTGCGTATTACGTAACTGGGCTCGCCATGAACGCTATACAAGAAGCATAAAAATGCAGTGATCTGAAATACGAGAAGATCTGTTTTCTGACGAAAGAGAATAAGAATAAATTAATAAACAGTTATCTGGAAACAATCATTTCATACTTAAGGACATTCCCAAACTTGGAGATATAGTTTTAAACATAAATTTGTTTTTATATTATTGAATTAAAGAGTAATGAATGAGGAGACTCGATCTATTACATTGAATGACTGTTATACGTTAACTAATTTTTATGTGTTTCATAAATTAAAAGCCCGCTTATATTTTAATCTTCTGTATTGGTGTTTTTCTTACTTTCAAATAAAGCTATTTCTAACTGGGTTTTTAAAGGGAGAGTGCAAAAAAAATTTTTGGTTAAGGCTGGCTCTACACAGGGCGCGTTCTTCGAGCGCGCGGACAACGCGAGCACTGCGCTTACTTTGTAACAGAGCAGCGCGGCGCAACCGCTGCTTTCTATTAGCTTAGCGCTCGGAGGGTGCACAGCGTGAATGCCGCGTACCCTCTGAGCTCGCGTCGTGTTCTATTAGGGTGTATCCGAATGCTCAGCTCGCGCGCTGCTCGCGTTCTGTAACTGATAAGTGCGCTTCCATGGCGCAACTCATGCAACGCTTGCACAGTGCGCGCGAGTGGCTCTTGCGTCTATAGCTCCGTTCGCGAACTCTTCGCGAACTCGCGAACAATTTACAAGGTACACATTCGATGCACGTTCGCCAGATCTGGACGCCTCCAGCTCGACGATTCAGCAAGCTAGTCTCCCGTAGAATGTGACTCGAGCTCAGCGGGCGCGCTGCCGCGCATGCTTTGTTCGCATCGTTAGCGCGCCCGCCTAGTGTGTAGGAGGACTAATATCAAATGACGCTAGTGACGCATGCTCGGACAATGAAATGGGTTTTATTACACGCAAGTTTTAGAGAAAACTATCAAGATGAATATTAAAAAAGAAAAGAATTAGTAAAAGTCTTGCTGGTTTAATGTATTGTAAATAAGATAAAATCAATAATACGCAATCTAGTGTAGATAAATTATTTTTTAAAGCATTTCTTATGTGACTATAATAATAATAATAATAGTTTATTTCCCATAAACAATTTTACAAAAAGTCCTAGGATTAACGAGTATACCTACATAAAACTCATTAATTTACAAAAACTTGAAATTGTTTTATACACAGATATAGGATCCTCTGGCATCCAAGCTAAGATTAAACTTGTGTTATGGATGCCAGGGCTCTCTCATAGGTTATCCAAATTGAACAAGTAACTTAGGAAACATTAAGTATAGTTTGTCTAACATGTATATTATTATTACTTATAAAATTTATTGTGTGTGTGTGTGAGAGTGTGAGTGTGTGTGAGAGGGTGAGTGTGTGTGTGTGAGAGAGTGTCAGTGTGCTGAGCGTGTGTGTGTGCATGTTTCTGATGTGTGTGTGTGAGTATGAGTGTGCTTGTTGTTTGATTGTTTGTGTAGTGGAGGTTCAGGAATTATGAGTGTTGTTCTATCCAGTGTTTGTAAGTAACTTTTCTACTTTCTCGTAAGTAAGGGTCATTAACCAATCTGCAACTGAAAATAATATTCATGTTTTAAGAAACGGAACGTTGCTAGAAATGAAAATCCCACCAAAAACATTCAATGTAAAAAAAAGCCAAGTCTCTCTATGCAATTCTTCCATCGTAAAAAGTTTTGAGATCGCATAGGAGCCAAGTCCTGTTCAACTTAATTTGTAATAATAAATCAGTATTTTGTGACTATATCAATAGTTTTATTTACATTACAATAACAGTGACTTGGCCATGAGCACAAGTTAAAGGTCGTTTGCTCCTTGTAATTACGTGCAAATACCGTTGAATTTATATATTATATATATTATGGACATGATTTTGTAACTGATTGGAATTTGAGATCACTATGGACTAAACATGCGCCATAGTGCATGTGTAGTTCACTGATCTTGGATGATACCGACTGTCGGTTAAGGTGTCCTGATATTATTTATTATTTACTTGCAACTCCTCAAAATATGCCGTTTTATATTTGTATCTTATTGTGCTCATGGCCAAGTCACTATTATTGTAATGTAAACAAAACTATTGATATAGTCACAAAATATTGATTTATTATTACAAATTAAGTTGAACAGGACTTGGCTCCTATGCGATCTCAAAACTTTTTACGATGGAAGAATTGCATAGAGAGACTTGGCTTTTTTTTACATTGAATGTTTTTGTTGGGATCTCATTTATTTTTTGTAGGTCTCTTTCTTTTATTTTTATAAATAAACAAAATTGCAATAAAAAATATTTGCTTTTTGTACATAAACAAAGAACAAAGTTAACAATGCAGTCAAAATTCATATACCATGTTCTTGTAAAACCGCAAATATAAATTTGTTTTCTATTATTTACTAAGGTATATAATTTATTACCGTTTTTATAATTTTCCCTTTACATGTAGCTAAAAACCTATCTTGGTGCCAAATTTGAAGGTTCTAAGTTTGCTAGAAGTACCTTAGATTTTTGATGATCGGTCAGTGAGTGAGTCAGTGAGTGACAAAATGGTGTAACTTTGATCGCTCATAACTCGTAAACTATTGGTTCAAATGTCATGTAATTTTGAGGCTGAGCTTGTTTTAATACTTACTCTAGGTCATCGAAAATCTAAACCCCTAGCTTTGTCCGTATCGATGATACAGGGGGGGTGAAATAGCCGCGAAACGCTTCGAGAAAAGAATGGTACGGCCGTGCCCGTTTTGCTCGAGACTTGGCTGGGGCACTACCGTGCCCCCAGATAGCATTATTATTATTATTATTTCCTTTATTTTCCAATAAACTTATAAAATATATTTTTAAATATATACAAAAAACAATTTAGAGCCTCTTAAGGTGTTGGTCGAGGCTCTTGGCTATTATGCCGTTGGCTGTAACGACAATCGGGACAATAATTGCTGAGTCCACTTCCCACATGTCGACAACCTCGTGCGCTAAATCCAAATATTTTAGTTGTTTTTCTTTTTCAGCTTTCACGAGGTTCTCGTCATGAGGAATAGTGATATCAACAATGATTGCCCGACGCTCCGATCGATCTATCACCACCATATCAGGCTTATTTGCTACAATAGTCCTGTCAGTGATGATAGATCGGTCCCAGTACAGTGTGACACGACCATTTTCGAGAACTGGGTCGGGCACATACCTGTAGTACGGCACCTCGGATTCCACAAGTTTGTATCTCAAAGCAAGCTGCTGGTGGATAATCCTGGCTACTTGGTTATGCCTGTGCAAGTATTCGCCGTTAGCAAGACGAGAACAACCCGAAATAATATGTCTTAAGGACTCACCAGGACAGTGACATGCCTGACATATGTCAACTGTACCGTCCTTTATGATATATTTCCGATAGTTATTCGTCATGATAACTTCGTCCATAATTGCACATACAAACCCTTCGGTTTCTCCAAAAAGATCACCGAAGCGTAGCCAGGCTACGGACGCTAAGAAATCTACATCGGACCCATGAAGGGTCCGGTAGTAGCGCCCGTGGAGCTTCTTGCTTTGCCATACATCCTTGCGGTCCTTGACGCTCAGTGCGACAGGTTTGTGCCAGTTCTCTTTGCCCAAAGAGAGCGGTGTGAAGCCCTTATCCACTACCACCACATCTCGATGCATCCCCACGTCGACTTGGAGGAAATACTCCCTGAGGTTACATACCTCGCGATTATAAAGGGTCTTATTTTTTTTTGGCATTAATAAAACCTCGACCCCCGCATTTTAGCGGGATATATAACCTCATTACTGAAGAACGTGGGTGATGCATTCGATTTGCGGTTAGTAGTGTTCGGACTCTCCTATCCAAGGCGTCTAACTCAGTCTGAGTCCACTTGAGTACACCAAAAGAGTACATCAACACTGGCATGACCCAACCATTAAAGGCACGCACTTTGTTGCCGCCTGACAAAACACTTTTTAGTACTTTGTTCAAGCGGCCAAAGAAACGTGCCTGTAATGATTGTTTCACATCAGCAACGTTGATGCCTAACGCCTCTGACATACCCAAGTATTTGTAGGTCTCCGTTGCAGAGAGAGACCTTAGGTTTATGGAATCCGAGAGCTGTATACCCTGGGATTTTTACAATCCCACCGCGCTTTACATGCATGACCGAACATTTGTCAACACCGAATTCCATGCTAATGGAATTACTGAAGCCTTCAGCCTTCAGTGATCTTCAGTAACTTCATAACTTCATCAGCTGCAATCCGCCGGTGGCAAAGAGCTTAAGGTCATCCATGTATAGAAAGTGGGAGATTACCCGGCTCCCTCTCCTCAACCAATAGCCCAGCCCCGAATTCTCAAGCAAAGTGCTTAGAGGATTCAAGGCCAAGCAGAACCACAGGGGACTCAGACTGTCGCCCTGGTTATTATTATTATTATTATTTATATAATTACAAAGGTAAATGGTATTCTTATGAGCTAACAGTGTCCCACAAAACAGTACAAACTGTTTGACTGTGAGATCAATTTTAAACAATTTGAACATTTGTTTTACATTTAACATAGAATATAATATATCATAACATTTTATTATACATAATCATTAAACCTATTATTCTATTATTATTCTAAGCTTCTAAGCATTGAACGAATGAATACGAATTAATCATCTAAGCTTCTAAGCATTGAACGAATGAATACGAATTAATCAATGAGTTTTTTCGTTTTGAATCTGTGGTCATTATTTATTTCGCTAACAAGTTCGGTACTTGCTGATTCTCGCTTGTTCGTCGTTTTGTAATAAAATATCATTTTAGTAGGTACTGAAACTTTCGGTAGTACCGTAACAAACCTAGACATGTAAGTCTTGGTTTAGTTCCAGTACTTAAGAGTTTTTTGTAATAAGACGGTTAGAGCAAAAGTTGGAACATAATTATTACCAACAAAGGACACAGTCAGCAGAAGGATCAGTCACCGCAAGCAGCACCCGTTCACGAGTATAACGCAAGGGTCAGCCATCCCCTCCTTTGTCATAACGATTTGACCCGTCACAAGACGCAACCGCAAGCAATGTCAACTAAGAAACTGATGATAGAAAAAGCAAAAAAAAAACCCAAAACACAGATTTACTACTCAGTGCTGCCAAGCGGCCATTACATGCAGTTGCATGCAATAGCCGCTTCTTTCTGCAGGAGAGTTATCCTCCAGAAAAAAACAGCCCAAATTAGTCCAACGGGTTAGCATTTTGTATCTATTGTAGAAGATAAAAATCTGCTACACTAAAAAGACAACTTAAATTGCTGTGCAATGCCCGGGGTGCTCCGGGCATTGTTGCCCTCTCACCCTCTGTTGTTGGAGACCTAAACTTCCACACAAAAATTACTAAACGTTTTCAATACTTCCTGAGAGATGTCGCTTTTAAATCTATTTGTACAACATACAATGAAGTCGGCCGAGGGCGAAGGCGGCTCGCGCGTAGCTTGTTTCAAAAAGCTAAGCCCAAAGAGGATAAAACCCCAAGCCGCAGTCGCCCTTAGACAAATATCTATACTTATAATAAATCTGTAGAAGTGAAAATTCTGTACATTGAAAATATCAAAAAAATAAATGGCGGCGGGTGTTACTAGACCGACACCAAACCCAAAAGTGTGAAAAAAAAAAATTTGTCTGTCTGTCTGTTTGTTCAGGTATCACGCAAAAACTACCTACACTACCTACACGCGGTTAAAAACTCATTGATAAGTTTCGTCATCCACGCGAACGAAGTCGCAGGCTCAGCTAGTCTTGAAAAATACGAAAATAATCGAGGTCTACTCTCTTTCTCCGAAACGAAACTTCGTAAACGAACGAAATTTAAACGAAGTTTCGTCAGTGACCCTACTCTATTTCATTTTCGGCCGCGCACAAGAAGTTCGAAACCATAGACAATTTTCGTTAACGATAATATCGTGTGGGTCTTTTATGATGTCATCTTGAGTAAATTACGGTTTTTACTTTAACTTAAAATTAATAAACTCTTTTGCTTTATTTTTAAATTTTACAATGAAAATGTGATTTATTAAATATTTCTTGAAATATTCATGCAGAAATTATAAATAAGTATATAGATAAAAATTATATTTTCGACGACATTCACCGCGACACAATAAAACACCCTTTCACTGTCATTGTTAACCGACTAATTTAAAGAGTACTGTTTCATGCCAACAATGGGTATGTCACGAATGACAACCAAAAATGTCTGTATAATCACAATCTAATCATAACATGTCAACTTTGTTTAAATACTTTGAAAAGTTTTCTAAAGTAGCCTCAGGACCGAGCTCGCAGGTCTCTCTTGTGTTTAGATAGGGTTAAAGTAAATAAAACTTTATTATAAGTATAAATTTTATTCATATTTATATTCCTCGCCCAACTCCTCGAATAATTTCCGACTGAGTCTGTAATTTCCTACAAACTTGAAGTCGGGAATTTTGCTAATATTTAGTCGATTGCGCAGGCGGCGCCGGTTCCTTCTACGCTCTACACGTTCTTCACGTAAAGCAGCTTTGATTAAAAGCATTCTTGAAGCCATTGCCAACAATTTTCTCACAATATTTACAAAACTAAACGTAAAACGAAAATCAAAAGGTAACACTTTTGGTTTCGTCAAATTTGAGGTTAAAATTACGAACAATAGTCTGTCAAATTCAAATATTCGTTCGGAAGATTTCGAATTAGAGTAGGTTTAGAGAATCTTAACGTCAAAAATTTTTCGTTCGTTCGAAATTTCGGAACGAAATGGAACCGTGGTAGGAAAGACGCGAAATTTCGTTCGAAACTTCGTTTTTCGTTGAATAAGAGTAGACCTCCTGATGTAACTGACACGTTTGGTGTTTTGGATATTGTTAGCATCTGTTAATATTCTCAATGTACCTACTGAATTACCGTAATAAGGTTTTTTTTGAGTGGCTTATGTTCATATTTAACTTGAGTTTGGCAGATAAACATTGAATGGAGTTTTTTGTGTAAAACTTTAGAAAACTATTTGTATTCTTTCATTTGAAAATATAAATACTAAGTACAAATTTTTCAAACTTATTTTCTTAACTGGATTCCAAAATTTGAAATCTGAAATCGCCAATTCGCAGTGAGCAAGCGTAGTGATCAATTCTCGTGCCTTCTCCATAATAATATGGGAAGAGGCCTGTCCCCAAAAGTGGGACGTTTAAGGCCGGATTATTATTATTTTATTCTATTTTCAAATTGAATATTTTTAGCAAGAAATTATTTTAGTGGGCAAAATGGAACGTGAGCTTGCAGATATTTACGATGCGATGCGAATTCACAATATGTTTTGGAACACTTTTATCATGTTAGTAAGAATGATAAAATAGGCGCTCAGAATAAACAACGTTTAATCTTTGCCACATGTATTGATAAGAGCGACAAAGCTCGTGACTCGTTAGCTGGCAACTTACGGCTGGCCATTAGAGAAGCAACTGGTTCTGATCCTGAGCTCTACATAGATCGACCGGCGACTGCCACAGATTGAAATGACTACGATTTGCAACGATTCGGGGAGAATCTTCAAAGTAGTCAATAAATTAGGCGTTGGATGTGTAACCCCAGTAACAGTCAACATTTTGTACTAAACGTAAACAGTTTATTTTGTTTACCTAAATTCACAAGACAAATATTTTCCCCATAACCTACCTAAATATTGGCTTTCCGAAACCTTTCGTTTATATACCAAAAATCGATTCAGCCCCTTGACCAGTTTTACTAGAGCTCTACTGTTCTTTACGTTTGTTATCTTTAATAGGAAATTCAAAGTTCAGATAGTATACTGGTGGGTTTTATTCAATGGCCAGCCTAAAAAGATCGATTGTGCTGAGGAATGGAGAGGGCTTTTGGTCTCTACTATTACTGGTTGCTTCCCTAAGCATTGCCGCACCTAACCCTTAAAAGCCAGGTGCCGTGCCGTACTAAATCAGTGTGTTGATGTATCGGCCATCAATTTATTATATTGTCATCACTCTTTTGTTTTTCATGTTAAAGGGGAATGGGGATGACGTTTCACGATTTCATTGTAGTTAAATTCATAATATGTTACAAAATGTTGTCTGACCCTTATACTCGTACATTATGCTACGTTGAGTAATATGGTTATTTGACAAATGAAACAGTTGATCATTGGTTTTTATTTTATTTCGACGCTATATTTTGGGTTCTGTAACAGAAGGATGCCAACGAGACTATTACTAATTAATTCACATCATTAATAACATTAGATCTACTTAATTGCAAGAGAATATCCTCCAGTTTTTGAAAGGTTGTTCAACTTTATCTGTTGTCAAGTCAACTGATTACCCCTGTGAATGGTTGAGCATTCGCTGTTCGTAATTCTTGCACGATTGTACAAAACCCCTCGTGCTAGATTCCGACTCGTATGGTTGTGTGTGTGTTTTACTAAAAATACTAGACCCTAGTACTTCCCATAAACTCAGAGAGCTGAAATTTGGTACAGAGTTAGGGTTTAATTACCCTACTTATTTACTTTTCTCTATGTACTAGACATAATAAAAAACAACCAAGATACCTTTGACAGTTTGACACTTTTTATAAGAGCTGATAATTTTTATTTTTCTCCCCAACTCTTCATAAATTAGTATAGTGCCAGACAGTTGTGGTTCCCTTTTTTTAAGGAGGATTTAATTTAATCCATCCATTCTAAGTTACCCGGGATCAAGTTTTCAATTGTCAACGGCTAAAGCCGAAAAAGTTATTGTTTTGACACAGAACTCGCTCCTCGCGCCTAATATGGACCACTGCCTAACAAATCCTTCCGAAGGCTAAGAGATGGTCCATAGAAAACAACATTTTTGAATAAAGGTGGTTACGTATTCTTTCTTTTCCGTAATCTGGACGCTTTCAGGGCTGTTTCGCCACGTTTAGAGAAGTAAGCCGCTGATATTTGCCTAAAAGGAGTTGGGAAGCGTCCACGTTTAGCGCCAAACATGGCGAAATAACGCGGTATACGGATGGTTATCTACTTCCTATTACTTATATCTACTGCACGGGTTTAGAGTTATTTTTAAGAGAGATCGGACGTGTTTTTAAGTAACTAGCTGTACCCGCGACTTTGTTCGCTTATATATCATTCATCTTTACGAATAAATATTGTGACTGTGATATAGAGGGCCACGACGGGTTTTGGGCAACAACAAATACAAAAAATCTTGGCCAACAGAAAACATTATACATTAACTAAAAAGTGATCTACCTATGAGGAATCTTATGTTTTCAAGTCAGAAGTAAATGACCGCAAATGTCCTGGCCATTGATTTCTATCTATGGCCAGGAAATTTACACCTGAATCACTTTAGGGTATATGGCATGCTTGATCAGCAATGAGCAACAATCTTACCTACGGGAAAATAGTAAATACAAACACAAAATAATTGTATTTTTACACAATTATTTTGTGTAATTAAAAATGCACGACATAAAGATGTCGCTTATTGCGACTAAAAAAACAACAAAATTGTAAACAAAAAATGCTAATAAAACACAAAAAGGGTTAGCTGTACTGAGATTTGAACTTGAGTTAGTCAGTAATTCAATGCAGCCGAAATAAGTGCCGTTAATTTTCATGTCTGACGGCACTCTTTTTTACACAATACACAAGTAATCATTCAGACATTGTGGTAGGGTTCATGACTTTGTAGTGTAGTATTAAGTAGTACTTAAGTGTACCTATGTAAGATGTAAGCGAGAGCACTTATTCTCCAGTATTCGGACAATAAACACGTATCATGTAATTTGAGTTGTTTTAATCTAGAATCCCTTCAACTTGCTTCATTGCACAGTTGTGAGAGCTCACAGGAAAGATAGTAAACCTCTCTTCTGTGGGGCGACGCCACACCTCTGTAATGTAGTTAGCGAAGATTAGAGTAAGGCCGGTAATCGCGGCGACGCGACGCGCGGACCCGGTGGCGGAACGGATATCTTAAATTTAGCTCAGTTACTTAATTTGGAATATGTAAATATGGAAATGAAATATATAAAGCTTAGTTGCGACCACGTTGCTACTAAAGACCTTTAGAAATTACATTTGAGAATCGGTTTCGACCTGGTTTATCACTTAACGTACTTACTTGGTGTACAAAGTGTACTTAACGAAGTGGAAGGCAGTCCAACAAACAGTTGTTATTCGTTACTTAGTAGTTTCTCTTCACTGCGAAACTGGAACCGCAGTCTAGGGATAATGTCTGTATTAGAGGATAAAAACCGGCCAAGTGCGAGTTGGACCGCACCGAGGGTTCCGAACAAACCTGTAGGTATCTATTTCTTTTGATTGCGTTGACATAAAAGTTTGATTTTGTTACAGCTTAAAGGTATTATAGACCTGAGTAGTTGATAATTTCAATTTAATACCTCTACGCGTTCATGAGAAAAGAAGTAGTAACTTAATTTCTTTTTTTTTTTAATTATTTGAGGTAATTAAAAATTTACGGTTTTCGAAATTTTTCCTTTATCTATACTATAAGACGTTACTTCGTATCAAATTTCAAGCTTCTCAGTTCATGGGAAGTACCCTGTAGGTTTTGACTCCGAGTTTCGAAAATTTGCGGAAATTTGCGGCATAAACGGCTGTATCTTTTGATTGCTTTGGCTTAGAAGTTTGATTTTTTCACAGCTCCAAGGGACAGTAAACCTGAGTAATAAATATAAATTTCAGTTTGATACCTCCACGCGTTCCTGAGAAAAACGGTCTTGACAGACGGACGGACGGACAACGAGGTGATCCTATAAAGGTTCCGTTTTTCCCCTTTGAGGTACGGAACCCTAAAAATGAAATGAATGTTCAAAATTCGTTGATTTATGGTGAATTAGAGTAAGATAAACTACTGAGTTGTAATATTATGGCCCATTATGCATACAGATCTTGGCTATATTCCTTCTAGAAAATTCTAGATCACAACAAATCTGTATTTAGTTAATAGAACTTTGGATAAGAGTATTCTGTGAAGAAAATGAAAATGAAATGGAGTGTCCAACTCTTTGCCGAAAACCTCTTTACTTTTGTAAACGATTATGAATTTGTAATCGTGGTGAGCTACGCGACGAGTATCAATCACTTCGTTAACTGCAGTTACTTCTATTTTTTTTTGCAATAAAGACGTATGTCTATAGGAGGAGTGCAGTCTGCTCGTAATCATAACACCTGCAATGGCGTTGAAGTGACGAACCTAAAACGAAACAATAAACCACGAGAGAATTCATACAAATAGTTTTATTTCAAGTCAATTGTAACTGCACTTGAAATAACATACCCGGGTTAATTTCCCAAATGACTTATTTTTTTTGTCTTCGGTATTTGAAAATAGGAATATAGTTCTGAATTATTTTTTTTAGTATTCAATAGGTAGTTATTGGGTTGTGGCAAAAATATTATTTTCCTAGGAATATTACAAAGGTAGAAATAAAATACATAAACCTCTATTTTTTTCACATCGGTGCTGTCCCTCTACTTTTTTTACAAACAAAACAGCTTATAAACTAATAAAAATAAGTAATATAAGTATATAACTTATTCTATTTCATAGAATATTAGTTTTGTTATTAATATATAGCATAGTTTTTTACATAATTAACGATTATTATTACTGAGAGGCACAAACGTACTTGTCCTGAAAATTTTTCTCATATCGCTGGACAAAAGTAATTTAAACATAACTTTTCATCGACGAGTCGGACAGCGTCCAAACCCCAATTGTATATCCCTCCTTGGTGTGTGCTAGTGCGCAATCAGAATGGAAGTGTGTCAAATCGCTGCATATGCACACCAAAAACGTAAGTACGCCATTTCAGTTGCTCCCGGACAATTATTTTATATTGTCGTTGGTTCCATTTTTCTAGTGTAATGAGTAGTTTTATTATTATTGTTTGGTTCTAAAAGATGCCTAGATGTAGTAAGTGAATTAGCTTCATTGTCTGTTATTGAATTTATCCTAGATATTATGCATTTTTTCTAATTTTCTAAAAAGTGTGTTATTTCTCACGTCGGTGTTCTCATATCGCTGTAATCGGTGGTCTTTATTACCACCGATGTGATAATTTACACCGAAATGATAATGAAAAATCAATCGGTGTCTTATATCTAATATCGGTGTTTTGATTCATGATCAACGCACAGTTTTATCACATCGGTGGATTGCTTTATCATATCGGCAGATCATTTTATCATCTCGGTGAGTCTAAGATTTCTAAGAACTCAGTTCTCTTTGGATGTGATCTACCCACATAAGACCCTAATTTCAGGTCTTCAGATCTAAGTCACCCTTGTAAAAATGTATAGGTACCTACTATTTCCTTTTTGATGTTCAAAGGTGGATAGATTATCATATCGCTGGATATGTGCATCATTTCGGTGGATATACTTATCATATCAGTGTACAGAAAAAATAGTCGGTGCCGGTTTTTCATATCGGTGGAAACCAAAATTCAAACTGAATTTACTCCTTAGTCTTAAATGATACGTTGATGATATTAAATTTGGGGATATTTGATATCCTAAAGATTACATAAAACCAGAAAAATATACAAAAAACTTACAATTGTAAAAGTTCACCGATATGATAAAAAAATGGCATTTGTTGAAATTCACCCACGGTCCGCTGTGCCCAGAATACATAATAACAGTGTGTCATAACGGTCATAACACAAGAAAGTGACATGGAGCACATGCCTATTGAAATACCCACCTCAATATGTAAATAAAGGAGTTTTTGAAAAAAAAACTATTTCTATCGTATAGAGCGCGGTCTTACCAATTCAAATCACAGATATAGTTAAAAGTATGTAGTTGACAATTATTGTGTAAAAAAGCAATTAACGTAACTTATATTATTTAATACATTTCAACTGCTGTTAAAAGTAATGAAAGAGAAGTAAAACATAGGGACCATACAAATACAAATATTTATATTTCTGTAAAATGTTATAAACCAGCGAGATAGAAGGCGAAAGTGTTTTTATGGAGAAAATACCATTTCGTAGTGAATGTTTATCGTGCTGAATAACAACGTGGCAATTACCCATCAATTTAAATACATCTATATAAAATAGATTACTACATGTTATGTACATTCAGCAACATACATGAGATAGCTAAGCCTGACTTTCAAGTGTATACAGTTTCACCTTCAAGAGATAGTGGATGCAGTGTGTGTCTGTGGGAGCGCCGAGCGGGGCGCCGGGATAACCCGCGCAGTCGAGACCCCGCCCCGGGGCGTGGCTGCGCCTTCCGGCCGCCACCCCGCAACCCTCGCTTCGTCTCCGACGACCGGACGAGGCACCTCGCTTTTATCCCGGTTTCCTGTCGGTGGACGCTCGCTTTGCTCCGGTCTATTGATTTGTTTATTTTTTTAACAAGACAAATAGGTCAGACGCGTCCCTTCCGAGTGTCGTGTCGTGTCCGTGCTGCGTCCGGCGCGTCGCCGCCGTCGGAGAGCTCGTGATGTGCGTCCGGGGCCGCTGCGGAGGCGCCAGCGCGGCTCGGCCCAGCCATGGAGGCCGCTGAAACAGGTGAGTGCGACCACCTCACACACTCGCCACTTAGCTGGCGGGAACCTATTCACTAACTATAATTAGATTTCAGTTTTTTCAAATTACACTTAACGAACTTTATTATTTTATCCCATCAGTGTACCACCCATCACAGGTATTTTACGAACGATATAGGATATCAAGTAGCTAGCTTAAATGTTTTGGATTAAAATGAGAACACAAACCAAAGATAATAACCAAAAATAAAAAGTATATGTAGATTATAATATGAAAAAGTTACGTATACACAAAATCTTATGCACTTGTAGGACATGAACCTGTCCATTCCTATCCAGTCCTAAAAAAAATATTTTCCCAAACCTAAATCAACCAATCAGCCAACAGTAGCCATCTAAACATTCTTAGTTATAAAAATTCTTCATAAAGTGGGCTTTGCAGCGAACGACAACATAATCATAGGTATATGTAAAATCCAAAATAATGGAGCTCACTGGCAAAATATCCAAAACAAGATCAGTTAAAAAAAATACCTTTAGTTTTGATACGTATTCATAACCTATTAAGACAAATTGGAGATAGCTGGAAGTCGGTCGAATAATGCAACCGCCGTGGGGCGCATTGTGCGTGTTATTTGATGCATCAGTGACTCCAGGCCATCCCATTGTGATATCTTTGAGGACTGATTGCTCTGATCTAGCCGGCGAATAAATTGATGTTACCGATTACGAAGCTGCTAGTGTCGTGCTGGTCTAGAGGTTAGCGGACGTCGTGCGCAATAAATCCAGGCAAGTGACATTTTATTTGACTCGTTTTACTTGCAAGCGTTCCTCAGCCCTGAGGAAGTCAAAGGCTCATGTCGTTCTGACAGCTCGTAGGCAGGATTATTCTTTCCCCTTATAAGGGACCTGGCGGAAATGTCTTCGCAATCTACCGCGGATATTTATATTTAATTCCTGTATGTGTTTGTCTTAAAGTATGGTATTCTTTTAACTATTATACTTGAAAATAATAAGCGGCCTTTTCGGCTCTTTACACGGGCTCGTGAAGTTTGGTAATCGCACAGTTGATAGCGACTATCTATCTCCTGCTTCGACCTTTCGATGCGGCATTCCAGTTGGAATGTTGGTTAGATAGTTATCTATTAGAAGCGTAACGTACCGTACACGTGTATTCTTCGACAGATGACCACAAATAAAAAAGTTGAATGATTTACTTTCGTATTTTTACCACATGGCGACACCCACTTCTTCAACAAGAACATTACAGAATCAAACAAACTATTAATAGATATTCTTGAAACGTCAAGAAAATATAATATGCACGTTACACGTTGTTGCACAAACAAATAAGATAAACATGTTATTAGCATGCCAGTAACTGTGTTTCTGCCAGTAACGTGGCCAGTTTGGCACTCTCCTTGGAAGGCGAATGACTGGCACGCGATCCGGACAGCCGCCGCTATCGTTTAGCGGAGAATCTTGTAAATTAAAAAAGGGGGGTGTTAAAAGTTTGAAGTTATCAGCGACGTTCAAAAATGTGCCGTCTTCATCATCATCATCCACAGCCTTTGTCCTCCCGCTGCTGGGCATAGACCTCTCTTTTCTCATGCCATTCTCTAATAGGATTTCTAGTACCAGGAGGCTGATGGCGAAGGGTAAACCGGGAAACATTCCGAGACCTTGGAGGTTTTATTCTCCTTCTTAGTCCTTAGGAAATCACGTTAAGCCGTTGGTCTCAATTATCTTAAAATATGTTGTGGCGGTAAGAAAGTCATTCGTTCTAAGGAAAATACGGTATTGCAAGTAATACATTATATTATAAGCGCATATGCATACACTGTACTGTAACTACATGCCTACTGTAATATATATTTTACAAGTATACAATTATCCGAAAGGCTTTATTATTGAACATTGTAATAATATTCCGAGTCTGTGCCTTCAGGATATCCGTGGCCACATCCATGACAGGCGTTTGCGGTCGACGAACTTCAATGCTTATTATGCACGTAACATTAACATAACATGAATGTAACATGACTGTACTAAGCCTGTTTCTCCTTGGATGGACAGGCCTGAGGCCAGCTAATCTAACAAATGTCGAACTAATCATGCCTGCCGTAGTACTGGTTGAAAATCGCACTGATCCAGAGGGTATCATTTATGAAGATCTGTTCAGTATTTTGAAAGATATTCAGCATTTCAACAAAATGTAACGGGTGTTTCTTAAAATTTTCATTTAGGTAGGTATAGTTATTACTTGATTATGTAGTAATAACTAGGTCACCACCAAACAAGGGACTTTCTTGCAATATTTTTACTCCCCGTTTTCATTCGCTGCCGCGTAGTTAAATATTTTCTTGCTTAGGTGCTTAGCTAGTTGTAGTACCTATTCAGTTTATGATATTAAAAATTAAATGGCAGTCATTGACGGATTTTCTTTGCAGTTTGTCACTTTTATTAGGGGGGTTTATAATTTATTGAATCCTTTTTCTAAGTAGGTACATTACACAAAAAGCCGTGCAAAAATTGAGTATTTTAATCCTTGCGTAGTCAGTCCCATCCACAAGTCATAAGCGATTTGCACACTAACTATTCAATGTCTTTACCCTAAACTAATTAATGAAGAACTGATCTCTTATCTAATATCCTTCTGGCAGCATCTCCTTCAGAGCGTTCATCATAGCGCAGGACATATTTGTTTACAGTGGAGCAGTGAAAGAGCAACACTCTGGTTCACTGAGGTACCAGTTGCATTGTCTGTTCGTCAATGTGACGGAAAACCGACGCGCTGGGACAGAGGTCACGAGCCTGACCAGAAGTTACACGGTCCTAGTTACCTTCATACACTAATCCGTGGAAAGCATGGCTAACACAATTAGCCAGGCCTGTTGGTCTAGTGGTTAGTGACCCTGACTGCTATACCGGAGGTCGTGGGTTCGATTCCCACCCAGGACAAATGTTTGTGTGATGAGCACGATCATTTGTTCTGTGTCTGGTTGTAATTTGTGTATAATATGTATGTATTTAGAAATATATAAGTATGTTTATCAGTTGTCTTGTTACCATAACACAAGCTCTGCTTAGCTTGGGATCAGATAACCGTGTGTGAGTTGTCCCGGAATATTATTATTATTATTTACAATTACATTTACATTATACAATTTCTTGGTTATTCTGAGAGACAGTACTTACTAGAAGATAGAAACAACATTGTAGTGGAACTGGGTTTCATAAACCGCCACCGTTTTGAGCAAGCGTGATTATTTAGCTTCGCTGCCTCTTAATATTTTATAAATTGAAGTCCTTAAAACCCTAAAAAAGTCTTTAAATGTCCATAATAATATATAAAAGAAAAAATACACTATACACATAAAATATATATACATAATAAAAGAAAACACCATTTGGATTTTTTGTAAAAGCAAATATATTCCTAGTTACATCAACATACATTACCATAGTTGCATAAATCTAACGCGTTGTAGACACTCGGAGTCGGGGCCGACTGTACCTACATGTATGTGCTCGCATAATATTCGCATAAATCAGATAGGGATTAATTATTGCTCTTGACTGTACTACGTGTTTAGGGTGTGAAACATTTGGGTTGAAATTTGTTCGGCTACAAAGTACGTTAACAACAAAAGCTCTTAATATACTGATTGTATTCTTGTGATGTTATAGTACATACCTAGATAGCAGACTGTATTATCAACAAGGTACTTTCTTAGCAGTGACTACTTGATTTTGTCTCGAGTAAGATAAAATACACGCAGCACACACAATAATCTATTGACATAAAAGAAGTCCTCTTCCAAAAATCAATACTACACAGTTTTTATTCGAACAGATACACAAACGATTTGTCCTGTATACATATACCAAGGTATATTAGTAGGTATCAATAGTACAAGTAGACCTAGTGGATACAGAGTTTGGTCGGATTTCTCGGACGATTAGTCCCGTGATAAGTAGCCGATAGTGGCATTATAGGGTTCCGATCGCGAAATGGATTTTCCGATCAGAAGGATAGAGAAGAAACTAAAAATTATGATATATTTCTCTATTATTGTATCAAAAATGTGTTTGCTTAAGTTAAATTTAATTAATTAAAACCCTTTTTGTATATCTGATTAATATGCATTATCTTCAGAAGAATGAATTAATTATTATTCTAAGGCGTTTTCCAGTATCATCGATCAGTGTAGCTTTAAGAGTCACTGAGCCAAGGTTGAAAAATAAATGAATTTCTGTGTCACAAGTGACACCTGCTCAATACGGGCATTTATTTAAATTATTTTTTATATAAATTAAGCATTAATGGCCTCTCTTCACTATATGACCTGATTATGATATGAGCAATGTAAGATGACTTGATTGACAATTCTCGTTTGGTCAATCACTGTTAGATCATTATTGGCCTTTAGTGAGATTTCTTTAATAGAAAGAAATAGAAAGAAGAAAATAGCTACGGGTAGAATGGACAGTTTTAATGATGTTGATGACACACAATTTATAGGAAGAAGGAAAAACATTTCTGATGATAATAAAATAGTTATAATTATAAAATAAAGCTCTTTGATGACACTTATATTGTACACAGAATATGGTGCCCATAGATCAGCGATATTTTACGCACTGCAGTATATATATGGTTGCTATCTACTGCTAGTAGCCACTGCTAACGTTGCATTGCCAGTCAATTTTTAACCTAAATTGTTTTTTTCTTAACAACGCTCAATTTTGAATTTGGATCAATTGTCTCCTGTGAAGGCCATCATCTGTTTTTGTCCGACACTAAGCGGATGACACTTTTACGGCATATAATAAGGTAATATATAGACTTCCTGCGGCTAAGTGGCGCGCGCGCCGGTGCCGCCCGGCCGCGTTGCTCTCGCCCACTCGCGCGCGTCACGTTCCTATGTTCACTTAACGGTGGATAAGGGGTTCCGCAAAAAGGTAGCTTACAACTATTCTGCTGTTAAAACAACACATTTTTTACAAATTTGTTGTCGTTGTTAGTACACAAGCAAGGCTATCTTTAGTATCATTTTCTTTATTTAAAGACGAACACAATTATTGTTTTTGAAAACAAAAGGCCAGGCTCTTTTTTTATTCATATATTTTAATAAAACGCAAATAAACTTACCAAATAATATAGGTTTCCAAGTATAATAAAAAAAGATCATATTATTATAGCTTTATACTTTACAAAATGTAATTAATGTTATTAGAAGTAAAACGCAGTTTACGCCGTAATCTCATGATGTCCGTGGTCAAATCGAGTGGTACATTTAAATTGATTGTAGGACATATTTCCCTCAAGCCGGATGCGTTCAATTGGTAGCAGCGGAGTGCGCTGGCGACGAACAGTTTGCGATCGTTCGTCCTGACACTATCATTGCGGTATCGATAAAACCCGGAATCGAGATATCGACGTGTTTTAATGTTTTACGATTCGTTGAAATAAGTAGCTGTTGCACGTCACTATTATTTTTATGAATTTAATAAGAAGAATATAAATACCGTGCTTTATTTATTTGATTGACGATAGTAGTTTTCAGATTCATTTAAGATAAATATCGTGAAAGTGATCAAAATATTTCTTTAAAATGACTTATACGGAGAATTTGATTAGTGTGCGTCAGTGAGGCATATAATTGTTTTGAATAGTGCAAGTCTAAGGAACGTTCATTAAAAACGCGTGGTATCACTGTCATGTGATACCACACGACAGCTATCACGACGGAGAAGGAAGAAAAAGACAAAAAGCGACCGAAAAGGAAGAGAATATCCGATATGAGGTGAGTCTAAACGAATGCTCGCCGCTTGGGACGGTCTGCTGGTCTGCAGGTCGGTTCCTGAACGATGCACAATACTGACGACAAATTACCCGTCGATAGTTACTCGAAACGGGTAGCTTTCAGAATAATGTGGCAACTTTACAAAGTGCATAATATCTTGTCCTCGCTTCCGCGTAGAGTCGATAACATTGGAACAAATCTCCGAGTAACTATGGCATTGGTTACAAAAGGTTTTTCTCGCAGTCAGTACTAACCTGTTAGCGTTGTTACCAAGCTTCTTACAATCAAACCTCAAGTCTGGTGTACTGTGGCAAAGGACATCATCCACTCTCTATACATTTTTGGTCCAAATTCGAAAGTGCCGGCCAACAAAAAAAAATGTGATATTCTGACAGAACTTGACCTCCTAAGCATTTCTTACTATGGCACCAAAGCTGTAGCACCGCTGCACGTCATTTTATCCAGGGTTTAAAATTCTGAATTTTCATACATTTTTCGATCACATACCACGATATTATCGATTAAATGAATTTCTAAGAGGACAGAGCTTGACCTCCTAAGCATTTCTTAATATGGGACCAAAGCTGGTAGCACCGCTTCACGCGATTTTATCCAGGGTTAAAAATTCTGAATTTTCATACATTTTTCGATCAAATACCATGATATTATCCATTAAATGAATTACTAAACACAAATGAAATGTTCTGTTATGGATGCTAGCTCATAGTTAATGATTGGGGGTAGTAATAAATTCAGGGATTTTTGTAGGTTTTAATGTATTTTATCATCATCTCATGTAATGTGCATATTATTATGTGAGCTATGCACTACATTTAAAAATATAACCACCAGCTTTAGGATTAGAGTATATAATTTTTACGCAAGACATTTTCGACGATAAAATACATTAAAAACCTACAAAAATCCCTGAATTTATTACTACCCCCAATCATTAACTATGAGCTAGCATCCATAGCAGAACATTTCATTTGTGTTTAGTAATTCATTTAATGGATAATATAATATCATGGTATTTGATCGAAAAAAGTATAAAAATTCAGAATTTTTAACTCTGGATAAAATCGCGTGAAGCGGTGCTACAGCTTTGGTCCCATATTAAGAAATGCTAAGGAGGACAAGCTCTGTCCTCTTAAAAATTCATTTAATCGATAATATCGTGGTATGTGATCGAAAAATGTATGAAAATTCAGAATTTAAACCCTGGATAAAATGACGTGCAGCGGTGCTACAGCTTTAGTGCCATAGTAAGAAATGCTTAGGAGGACAAGCTCTGTCAGAATATCACATTTTTTTTTGTTGGCCGGCACTTTCGAATTTGGACCAAAATGGATGATGTCCTTTAAATTTGCGGGTATTGTATTAGCAGGTTTGACTTGATCAGTACTCTCAGTCAGTCAGATCAGTGCTTATTGACTTGAGCATTCACTTGTAGCAGAATTCCCGTTTTGAAATTTGTGGAAGTGAACAACGAACAGAGCTATACCTACATAATTATAATAAATGGTCTTCTGAATGTTCATCGAGAAAGGACATCATCCATTTTGGTCGGCACCCTCGAATTTGGACCAAACATGTATAGAGAGTAGATGATGTCCTTTGTTCTTTATAAAAATGGCAGTAAGTTCAAACCTAATTTATTTCCGTTTCTCTAGAGTGGAGAGAGCTCGCTAGAGCGCTCCTGTTTGTGTTGTGACGAATAACATTCGCTAGGATGCTGATTCCCACTGAATGCTCAAGTCTCTCGGGTTCGCGCGAACCTTTAGACCGCCTTGAGGTTAAACCGAAAAATTGTCAACTTACTCGTTTTTACCGATGACAGTGCAAAACAAGCTTATCTAGTTATCGCTCACCGAGAAAATTTCGAACAATCACATAGATTATTTATTATATCATTACTGATACGGCCTACTACAATATTATAGTAACATAACATTATTACAAACGGCTATTTTTTAATCATGCTTTTATTTCAATAGAACTACATCGGTGGCTTGGCAAGCTCGTTCCAACTAATCTCTTAGGTACATACTATTGGCCTCTGCGTAGTTCAGCCATTTAGTAATTATTTAATTCATGTCCCTATAAACAGTTGCTCTGATTAAATAATGACTGAGTTACTTGTTCTTCCTGAAGACTAATAATATTATGAAGTCACATGCTTCGCAGGGCTCGCCTGATAAAAATAATATGAAATGCTCAGCTACCTAACCTTTTTCTACATAATATGTTTGGGTCGGATTTCAGCCAGCCTATTAATGTATAGTCATCTACACTTCTACACCAATATTATGAAGAAGAAAGATTTCTAAAGTTTGTAGGTAACGAAAAACCGGCCAAGTGCGAGTCGGACTCGCGCACCGCGGGTTCCGTACAAACCTGTAGGTGTCTAAGTAAAAGTTCACCCATCACGATAATCGAGTCATAGTTATGTTATTTTTACTGCAAAATGAAATTTATAACATTACAATATGGAAAGCTGTCTATTTATCGTAAAATACTTAGCTTCGTAAATATGTGAATTGTGATGTAACAAAAAATTTAAGGTTTTCGGATTTTTTTCATTATATGTGCTATTAAACATTGCTTCATGCCAAATTTCAATATTCTAGATGGAGTGGAAGTCCTTTAGGTTTTAATTCCCTCGCGACTCGCGAGTAGTTGCGAGTTTGAAAATATGCGGCTGAAATACTATTTCTTTTGATTGCGTTGACATAAAAGTTTGATTTTGTTACAGCTTAAAGGTATTATAGACTTGAGTATTTGATACGAATTTCAATTTAATACCTCTACGCGTTCATGAGAAAAAAAGTAGTAACTTTAAAATTATCAAAAATATTTTTTATACTAGCTGTGCCTGCAACTTCGTTCGCGTGGATGACGAAGCTTATCAATGAGTCTTTAACTATTAAGGCTGCACACGCGACGGAAGCTTAAAAAATTGATTAACTTCTCCCGTTTTCCCAACATTTCCGACTGGCGACCAACATTTGACGACCTCCGTGGTCGAGTGGCGTACGCACCGGTTTCAAGGTGTCGCTAGCTCTGAGGTCCCGGGTTCGATCCCCGGACGGGTCAATGTAGAAACCAACTATTCTACATTGTCCCGGGTCTGGGTGTTTGTGGTACCTTCGTTGTTTCTGAATTCCATAACACAAGTGCTTCAGCTACTTACTTTGGGTTCAGAGCAATGTATGTGATGTTGTCCGCATTTATTTATTTATTTATTTATTATTTATTTCCCTTCACTGCTCTGCTCCTATTGATTGTAGCGTGATGAAAAGTATACTATAACCTGCCCAGGAGTATGAAGAATAATTGTACCAAGTTTCGTTAAAATCCGTCGAGTACCTAGTTTTTGTTTCTATAAGGAACATACAGACAGACAGACAGACAGACAGACAAAAATTTTACTGATTGCATTTTTGGCATCAGTATCGATCACTAATCATCCCCTGATAGTTATTTTGAAAATATGTACAGAATTGACCTTTCTACAGATTTATTATAAGTATAGATGATGTAACTAAAAATTTTCGGTTTTACCAATTTTTATTTATCTGTACTATAAGACATTACTTCGTACCAAATTTCAAGATTCTAAGTTTACGGGAAGTACCCTGTAGGTTTTGAATCCCGTGCGAGTTTCGAAAATTTTCGGAAATTTGCGGCATAAACGGCTGTATCTTTTGATTGCTTTGGCTTAGAAGTTTGATTTTTTCACAGCTCCAAGGGACAGTAGACCTGAGTATTAGATATAAATTTCAGTTTGATACCTCTACACGTTCCTGAGAAAAACGGTCTTGACAGACGGACGGACGGACAACACAGTGATCCTACAAAGGTTCCGTTTTTTCTTTTTGAGATACGGAACCCTAATAAGTTCCAAAAAGGAAAAAAAAAACGATTCGACATAACATAGACGGTACAACTGTGCTACCCGTCCGAAACCAAAGCGTGTCTTTAGTATATTATATCAATGTAGATCCTACTAATATTATAAATGTAAAAGTTTGTGAGAATGGATGTGTGGATGTTTGTTACTCTTTCACGGAAAAACTACTGAATGGATTTTATTGAAACTTTCCAATATTGTAGCTTATACATCGGAATAACACATAGGCTATAATTTATAAAGATAGTGTAAGAATTGTCATTCACGCGGGTGAAACCGCGGGGCACAGCTAGTAAAATAATATACCTAGTTGGAATGCTATAATTATGTCCACTACAATATAAACGTCATTATTTTTTTGCATCCTATTGTTCTTATTGACAGTTATAATCTTCTAAAGTTATGTTCAGTTAACTTATGATTTAAAAAACGGCCGAATAATTACCATTATGATTCTTATACGAGTGCATGCGCCGTGCGCGTACGAAAACAGTTTGTATCACAAAAATTAAGCAGCTTAAAATGAAATACAATGACAAAGGCGCATAACAATAGGTGATAAGTTTCCTACACTATACTTTTTCTCCTTGTATCATTATTTAAAAAGTAACACCTACTAAGCGTTCAATATATGCCAATAAGACGAAAATAGAGAATATTTGGGATTGCCTTCAGACAACAGTTGTCAGTATTTTGTTACATGTTTATATTTGAGTCTCATCGAGTAACATTAAATTATTCCTCAAAAATGAAAATAACCGTAATACACATAACTGTACTGATAGGTTAAAAGCAAGAAGATCATAGGTTTACCACGATGTTCATATTAATATAATTCACGGAAATAAGCGCGTACATGCATAAATACCTTTTTTCGACTTGACGTTGCGACCGGGTTACACCGGCCGTGGTCGCAAGCAGACTAATTCTGAAAAATTCAAGAAAGAGTCGCTTGCTTATATTATATTACCTACTATAAACATGCAGCGCGATAGTTTAAAAGTTAGTATACCCCGATGTTTATTACGTATCTGTCTGTATAACATCACAATTCCATCCGGAATTATTTTGGGACAGGTGTGTCACATTGACACTGTCAAATAGAATTCCCATACCTACTGAATTTTTGTGAGTATCTACTAACACTTGATTCTTTATCTTCAGGGTCGACCTACGAAGTTTAAAGTGTGCGTCAGCACTTAGAGCCGGACTCAAAGCTGCAATGTACGAAAGCAGCTGCTCCTATGCAGCCTTAGAACTGAAGAGAAGTGCTTTAAAAGAAGAGCCCTGGCCCGCGACGGAATGGCCGCCGTACCGCCTGCACCAGTCTACCTTCGAGCAGTTGAAGCAGAGCGTGGAGAAAGCCAAAGCCGCGCTGCAGGACCGCTCGGGGCTGCTGGGCTCGGCCACCGCCTTCGGGGACTTCTACGGCGGCCAGCTCGGCCAGGATGCCGCCGGCTCCGGCTTGGGCTTCGGCCGCACCGCGCGCACTGACGACACTATGCTCACGACCGTGGACAAGAATAAATCTATCGGTGAGTCACCACCCATATTATTTTGTGTTCTATTTTTGATTTGTTTCGAAACTATTAAAACCGCATTGGTTCTGGTCTAGGATTCCGTAGGTATCATCACTACCTAACTTCTATATCCAAAAATTAAGTTTCAATGCACTATTCCAGCATTTTGAAAATGCAGAAAATGCAGAAATGTATTCGACTATTGTTAAACATTTCTCAACATTCGGGTAGCGTGCTTCGTATTCAACGAAAATAAGCTGCAGTATAACATTACCGTGATAAAATTCTTCAACAGTACGTAAACTTTTACACCGATCATTTTACATTCATATCTAAATTTAACGTCTATTGTCATGTTATGCCTTAACCTCACGGCGATAACACGAACGGGAGACACGGCTGAATATCGATTGCCCTCCGCTACAGCCTAAATTCGCCCCTAACATGACAAAACAAGGTCACATTTCCAGTGTAAAATAAACCCTTTTAGATTAGTGTGATGTAGGTAGAAGAGGCTTGGTAGGGAGGCATCTTCAGATAACAATCTGGGGAGAGGGGCGTGCGGATTCATCCCTGCGGTTGCTATAGAGACGCGAACGCCCCCGCCCGCGCCTGCACGCCCCGAGATCATCGCACGCTCACATAAATAGTGGCGAAAATAATATTTTATTACAGCACCGTTTATTGTTGTGAAAGTTAGACGACAATTTTCCCGGCTTAACGAGGGACTCTGATAATTTGGTGTTGCATTTTTCGTGCATAACTATGTTATTCGAATATTTGGCAGTATAAAAACTTCTGGTTTTGTGAACTAAGTTCATCGCATTTCCTGCAATAACTTTACTTTTGTGAAATTTAGTCTGATTTATTCTTCATTTAGTCAACATATTGTCATCCTTGTATCGATTGATTACTCATCATCATCATCGTTTATTTGATATGTCATTAAACGCCTATTTATTGCCTATCTAAAAGAAAGGCATGGAGTCCTATTCTGTCAGATCAAATGGAGGTTGCGGTTGAAGGTACTAATGTTAATAAGTTCGGTTAATAGTTTGCAAAAAAAAAATATTCTTTTTAGGGTTCCTTACCTCAAAAGGAAAAAACGGAACTCTTATAGGATCACTTCGTTGTCCGTCCGTCCGTCTGTCAAGACCGTTTTTCTCAGGAACGCGTGGAGGTATCAAACTGAAATTTATATCTAATACTCAGGTCTACTACAGCTGTTAAAGCTATGAAAAAATCAAACTTCTAACCCAAAGCAATCAAAAGATACAACACAGCCGTTTATGCCCCAATTTCCGCAAATTTTCGAAACTCGCACGGGAATCAAAACCTACAGGGTATGTACTTCCCGTGAACTGAGAAGCTTGAAATTTGTTACGAAGTAACGTCTTATGGTACAGATAAAGTAAAAATTGCGAAAACCGTAAATTTATAGTTACATCATATAAAAAAAAAAATTGCAGTTATTACTTCTTTTCTCATGAACGTAGTAGAACGTTAGAACGTAGAGGTATTAAATTGAAATTTATATCAAATAATCAGGTCTATAATACCTTTAAGCTGCAACAAAATCAAACTTTTATGTTAACGCAATCAAAAGAAATAGCAATTTAAGCCGCATATTTTCAAACTCGCAACTACTCGCGAGGGAATCAATACCTAAAGGGTACTTCCAGTCGATCTAGAATCTTGAAATTTGGCATGAAGCAATGTTTAATAGCACATATAAAGGAAAAATTCCGAAAACCTTTTATTTTTAGTAAAATCACATACATACCTACAGGTTTGTACGGAACCCTCGCGTCGGTGCGCGAGTCCGACTCGCACTTGGCCGGATGTTTTTTTAAACCTAGTATCGTTATTCAGTTTTGTTTAATTCACCTGTAACAACTAGCTGATAACTTATGATATAGGAAGTTTAACAACAAGTCAAACTAACCAACTAGGAATACGGCAAAACTGACTGGCAACATGACGCAATTGTTCCATTCCCTCATTCTATATTACCACACGCATGCTAGAGCCGGCTCCGTAACACACGTCGGCACATAACTAGTAATACGATGCAATGTTATCATTATTATGTACCTACTGTCAGATCTCAAGCAAATTACTTTTGACTTTTTAAAACGTAGCAGTAGTCTAGGTACTAGCATATTCCAATTGTTACAAAAATCCTTTGTCCGCGTCAGAGGTCGCCACAAAAGCGGAATCACAAAGGAACTGCTCTCGAAAAAGACAATAAACTTTTTGCCATTAAAAAAGCACCTCAATTCATAAAAAAATGTAAATTCGAAGCGAGCGACCATTGTCTTGGCACTGCAAGGCAGAGGAGATCGGGCCTTTCCGCTTTCGTTAACTAGATGAAAATACTCTTTTCAGCAGAATTTTGAAAATAAACTTTAATTTATTTGGTTGTTTGTATTGTTTGGTGTCTGCGATCCCCGCCGGAGACTGGTGCTGCAATCGATAATATTTTAAAACAATTGTCAAATGGTTAAACTTGGGTTTAAGGGTTGACACAAATTAAGTAGGAACGGTCAGTTTCTTTTCATAACATTATTTTTTATATTTTCAAAAATAAAAGTACATCATTGAATGTTTTGAATTATGTGTTAGTAGCTAGTTAGGCATTATGTTATGTTTGATTACAAAATTATACACACTAAGTAAAAGAACGTGATATAATGATTTTGTAAACAAAACTCATTAGAATTAAATAATTGCATAACAAACATTACCAGATCCCAATATAAATCAAAACATAACCTGTTACTGTAATGGCTACCATCCAAACACCAGAAGCAGCATAAACATCTAAATTAAATCAGTAAGTTAGGCACATTCACAAAACAAAAAAAAAGCCTATTTACAAAACAAAATCCTTTTTGATGAAATTTTACAATCAGTTGCCGTCGTTGCCGTGTTAAACGGCTTGCAACAACAACCATTACGAGACAGCTTCTATAAACACACGCGCCGAGCCAAGAATACTAAGCACAGGCAGCAGATTTACATAATATTCAAATAAGTGCAAAAATCCACGCTCCGACACCACTTAATCTTAGTCATTAGGAGAAATGTATTAAAAATAGCCCCCTGCGATCACTAAAGAGTTGTTAACACGAAAATGATTGCGGCCCGCCCCGCTACAGTTGCTAGTATTTTACATAGCTATCATACGCCAGGATCAGTACGCTACAAATGTCATCAATTATGAGGCCACACTTTAGATCGTATCGCGATAAAATATATATCAATAAATCATGCTCCAACTGCTCCGATACGAGGACATATTGATTTTTTTATGTTTATAGCCAAAGGGCTAGGTTGTTGTTTCTCGATTTATATTCATTACTGAATGGCGCGCGCGGCGGTGTGAGTGGGGAACTAAGGTGTGATCGACTTCCAGCCCTTCCAGGTGATATTACGAGTATTTAAACAAACTTTAACCCTTTTCGTCAATCTTTTAGGCCTTTATAATAGTAATAAAAAAGAATACGCTTTTTATTTTACCTAAATTATAATCTATGCTGAATATGAAATATGAAAATAGCGGAAGAGTTTTTTGTATTTATAAACGGGCTAATATCCAGTATTACTTACAATATTACAAAATAAACTTTATGAAAATGATAGCCCGATAATCAATCATGAGGAAGATTATATATAGTTCAACCTCCTAACATAAGGCTGTATAAATACCTAAACTAGTTCTAAATGTTAGATTTACCACCATTGCTGCTCGTGAACTGCTTTATTCGCGTGTGATAACATACCAAATTATACGAGGCTGCAACACTGATTTACGAAATTTTAATTTTTTGTACTTCTAAAACAGCTACCTATTTTTTATATTTGATACTGAGTCATAAAAAGGCAGTATTGATTTTCTTGAAAATTCAGTTTATAACATGTCAATAATTACTTAAGAAAGTTCACCATTTGACTACTGTCCGACTGAGAATGCCGAGACTGAAACCTGATTATTGTTCTTTTACAAACGTGATTAAATCGTTGAATGATATAGAAGGGGGTCGACTTACAAGGTACATGCATAATGAAACATCTTGCTTTCAGGGTTCTGTGTTTTTTATTACCCAAAAAGTGGAAATGCAAAGTTCACAGAAATATTGAGGCGACCAGCTGTTAATCGTGTGGTATAAAATGCAACAAATGTACTATCAAAATATGATCTGACGTTTATTGAGTTTTAGTTTTAGTACGAAAGTTTCTGCTGTTTATTGGCAAAATTAACCGAAACAACACAAACTTGGGTTAGACACAATATTTTACGAAGCTTTTGCCTTAAGAGCAAGTTATTGGGTCGTATAGTCCAGGAGATAGAGGCATAATAGTTCTAAGATGTCACTGTTTTTAGAATAAGGCCAGCGTGCTGCTGGTAACTCCTCCACTAACAAACTACCGAGGAAGTGGCGAAGGGCAGGAGAATAAGAGAGCTGTTTATAATTATGTTGACATTCAAAAACTTATCACAGCTTTTACTTAACGTAATGACCAAGGGTGGATGGTCATAACAAGCTTATTAGGGTTCCGTAGCCAAATAGCAAAAAACTGAGCCCTTATGGATTCGTCATGTGTGTCTGTCTGTGAGGTCTGTCCGTCCGTATTTTACACACCGGTATCTATCGGATTGGTCTTTAAAATGAATATTAGAAACCTCAATAGAGGTTTCTAATAGTATTTTCTAAACTGAATGGTTTGCGCGAGTCACACTTCCAAAGTGGTAAAATATGTGCCCCTCTGTAAATTCTTAAATAAGAGAGAGATAAAACTAAAAAAAAATATATGATGTACATTACCATTCAAACTTCAACCGAAAATTGGTTTGAACGAGACCTAGCAGGTAGTTTTTTTTAATACGTCATAAATTGTAAACCGCAATTTACCTTTCATTCAATCAACTCAAATTTACGGCACGAAACCCTTCGTGCGCAAGTCTTACTCTATTTAGTCTAAAATCAAGAAATTGAAACTAAATTTAGGTACATAGGCTATACATATACATATATACATATATTACATGGGCAATAAAAAATCTAGTCACAGAACTTACCTACTTTCCCGTTAAAGAAGATAAGTAGACGTAGCGCAAGTGTCGGTGCCTCGTCCACCGGCGTACGGCGAGCACCGTGAGTCACCACGGCGCGCGCCGGCCGCTCCGGGGCGCGCGGGCTAGCGGCGCCCTGCTGTCTGCTCGGTGTTTATTATGCTTAATAGTCCCTCAGCCCCCAAACAGTTTGCCCTTTTAATTAGTAAATGTTATTATATAATCTGATTTACTGCTAGTGATAGCTGGAATGTAAACGATTCGTGATTGAATTTGTTAGTGTGTTATTGAATTAATCTTTGGATAAGTAACACACACATTGGTAGGTATAGGTATTAATTGATACATAGGATCCGATTTGGTGGGCTTGGTGTACGTAAAGTTTCCAGTCTAGGCTTACCAGCATTTTTGTCTTCGGTCCACAGCACTGAAAAATTAACCAGGCAAATCTTAGGGTCTTCTCTGGTCGATTTTCAGATTCTGTGCATGACTGAGGCAGTAAATAGTTGGGAATTGTCCTGCCCGGGCACAGATCTACCCGAGCAACGTTCTTCTCAGAGGCAGTGGGACGAGCCGCTTTGCAGTTTGATACGGAAAGAATTAATTAATACGTCAATCAACACTGCAGAGCGCGCGCGTCTCCTGGCTGTGGGAGAATGGGAATCGGGCCTCTGGTTACAGGCACTTCCGTCAACCACTCTTGGTACGATTTTGGATGACAATACTTTCCGGCTCGCCATCAGTTTACGTTTAGGTATACCTTGTGTCGCATGTCATCGGTGTCAATGCGGTGAAACAGTCGATTGCCTCGGTCACCATGGCCTGTCCTGCAGCAGGAGCGCAGGACGTATATCCCGTCACGCAAATATTAATGACATTATTCGTCGTGCTCTTGTCATTGCCGGTGTACCAGCTGTTTTGGAACCCAATGGTTTGGTGCGCAGCGATGGTAAGAGACCTGACGGTATGTCATTGTTGCCTTGGAAATTGGGTCGGCCTTTGGTGTGGGACGCAACGTGCGTCGACACCCTTGCGCCATCCCACGTTCTAAGTTCGGCGGCCTCTCCTGGAGCTGCTGCTGGAGCAGCGGAGACCCTTAAACGGCGAAAGTATAATAACCTAATGGGTAATTATATTTTCGAGCCGTTTGGGGTTGAAACGCTCGGGTCATGGGGTCCGAGTGCACGAAATCTTTTTAAAGAACTGTCAAAACGTTTGGTAGACTCTACTCGTGATCAGAGAGCTGGTTTGTTCCTTGCACAGAGAATCGGCATAGCCATTCAACGTGGCAATGCTGCCAGCCTTCTGGGCACGTTTCCCGCCATTGACAGGGATGACGATGAGTATTTTGACGCGTGTTAGTTTTATTTATCTATATAAGATTTAATTTTAGTCTTTGTTTGTTCTTGTATTAGATTTAAGTACATATTGAATTGTAAATAACATAGGAAGGTATATTTTACTTAAACATATAATATGTGAAATAGTGCCATGATTGAAGAGCAATAATATTCACTCGGCATTCCTTCCAAGCAGTCCATCCATATGTCAAGTTCTATACATATATGAGTATTTTTGACACAGATAGAATCAATTAACGTTGCTAAAGGTTCACTCACTCTAATTGGTTAATCATTTTAAACACCACTAACCCTCTTGTCTCCAAACACTTTAACGTTAAGCCAATAAGCCAAACTGAATCCCATGGGGTGCTCTCGAGTGGGACCAAACAAACAATTATGGGACAATCAATGGCTATTCGCGCGCGAATATTATAAATCAGCTATAATAGCTCGCATTACGTAGAGTGACATCACTTTTAGTGTGCCGCGCGGGACAATAGCTAGCGCACGGGCACGCGCGCCCGCGCAGCGCGTCAACATGGCGGGGGCGCTAAGTGCGCGGGGAATGGAAGCGGACAGACACAGCGTTTTAATCCAATGTATTTTTTAGAATATTAGCGAAATGGGTAATCAATGGGCAGTTAGGCATGAACTGGAGTGATAAAATTAAAAAAATATGTAATATAAAACCACTATTTGAAAATTTTGCTTATTAAAGAGGCTTTATGCCTTAGCATAAAGCCTCTTAAATACAGCCCTGGCCTGGTAAGGCTATATTTCTGCATTGTGTTCGACTCTTACTTATGTAGGCAATTATATGACTAAGCAGTGATGTTATTCTAATCTAATCTTTGGATAGATATGGTTTTGACAGCCTCATTAAATAAGAGTCATAAGAAGGTCCTTAACAATGTTCTGCAGGATTTAAAAATCTAGACTCTAATATCATTATCTGTGCAGCTTGTTAGGTTTATCGCTGTTTTCATGGCCCGCCAATGTTGCTTACCATTTCATGGGAACCGTGGCCGAGACAATGCGAACTTAATTGCGCGACAGATACCAGCTATAATGATGGCACCCCATTTTTTAGAATTTATGGATGTGCCGTGACCACGCAACCTCACCCCACGATTATTCTCAACATATAAATTGTTCAAAACATATTGTGTTTGGTGATTTGATACGTTTGACTTTAAGCGTGGGAGAGCTTTGATTTTTGTCTATTTAGTGTTTACCCTAGCCGTAGCACCCGATTGTACCCGCTATCTCGAAAAAAAGATCGAAGGCTAATTAAAATATTAGCTTTACAGGCAATATTGACTGGCCTATTGTTCTAGTGGTTAGTGACCTTGGCTGCTATATCGGACATCGTGCGTTTAATTCCCACCCAGGACATCATCTTTGTGTGATGAGGATGATCATTTATTCTGTGTCTTATGTGTATTTTCGTAATGTAAGTTATCTATACTATTATATAATATATATAATATAATATTATAAAGCTGAAGAGTTTGTTTGTTTGTTTGCTTGAACGCGCTAATCTCAGAAACTACTGGTTCGAATTGAAAAATTTTTTTTTTTTGGATAGTCCATTTATTGAGGAAGGCTTTAGGATATGTAACATCACGCTGTGTCTAATAGGAGCGAAGCAGCAGTGAACAATGTTGCAAAAACGGGGAAAATTATTCACATTTTAGCGCTTTAAGCGCTGCGTAAACGGTTTGAGTTACCCAAAAAATATGTATGAAAGAATTGTTCATCTTTAAATGATCTAAAAAAAATGTCCGCGGCGGTATGTCTATCTTTTAAGATTGACTCACAATAACCTTTTTAATGGTAATCTTTGGTTGAAATTAAAGCATTTTTTGCCAAAGAGTTTAATCAACATAATATTAATCCTTATCCAAAACGATGTGATGTTGATTAAGATTATTTAATTGTGAACAAAATTGTCCTTGAAATCAATTAACATCTTAGAAGATAATAATTTTAAAATGAGTCTGCAACAAAATTCACTCGCGCACATGATGCGAAAGACAAGACGCTGCGCTGCGCTGGGCGAGAGGGAAGCGGTGCTGTAAATCGGTATGTTCTTCTGCCACAAGAAAATAAAACTAAAAATACCATTTACGCAGAAGTACCTACTTAAAAATATATTCTTTTAAAAACTTCGTAATCACGATCATAATAACAGAAATTGACGCGGACGAAGTCGCGCGCAACAGCTAGTCTATAATATGCATGTATTTCGAAATAATATATAGCTGTCATTCGCTGTATAGGTCCCCTATTACATGGGACCTAAACATACCGGCGAACTGTGGGTGTACATTGGTACATCTCTGCCTAACCCTTCGGTGATACAGGCGTGATGGTATGTTATTTTATGTTATGCATATTGTTACTCTAGTACAAGCTCTGCTAAGAGTGCGTTGTCAAGATATTTAGCACACGAGGTTGACAACAAGTAGGAGGTGGTCTCAGCAGTCATTGTTTCGATTGTTTCGATAGTCGTAACAGCCAGCGCCTCGACCAACACCTCGAGAGGCTCTGTCTCTGGAGCTCTAACCACCCGTAGCTTAACATACTGTTTCTGATATCGGTTGGAGAATATATTTTTTATTTTGTTATGTCCATATCTGAAAATGTATACTAAAGAACATAATAAGTCAGTAAATGCCACACTATAATTTACCCTAGTAGTTAAGTAATACACCCGTAGTCCTAGCCTAAGTGAGGCTGTCATAAATGTTTGCACCTTTACTCCCAACTAGAGATCCTTTTGCAAAGCTACCCTTTATTGTTTGGTAATTATTATGTCATTTTGGACGCAACAGGTTCTGACAAGCTGTCTGGTGCGATCGGTAAAGGCTACTCCACGCCGACCCTGTCCGACAGTCTGCGGGCCACGAAATGCTCAGGTATGTACATTGTTCATCGCTTTGGGAATATAGCCAGGGAAGAAACTTTTAGTTTGGTTGTAGAGAAAGTAGTATGGCAGGCCCGCGCTGGCGAATGCGGTATAGTGCGGGCATGAGTAAGCTACTAAAGCCTATTCTACCCTTATTTTTTGATAGTTGTCATCTCTTGCCTGATTACCTCCTAAACTATGAAAACCTAAGAGATTTTCACATCAAGTTTATTCATTTACTCTTACCATACGTTATTTTCCATCTTCACAATATTCTAAGTCATACATATTTTAATCGAAAGCCAGAACTTGCCCATCCTTTAACTAAAAACAACGTTTTCATCTAGAAAGTACTTTCATCTTTGTGTTCTGAAAATATATAACGGGTATAGTTATATAACTTTCGTTTGACCTACAAGAAAGCCCTTGTCGTCTGGACAATTTAACTCATGACAGTCACGATGTCAGACGAGGCGTAAGTTCAAAGGATTGCCACAGATGGCGCTCGAGTGCAGCAATTAAAAGTTACCGCTTTACCGTCAAAGCGGTACTTATTACGCTTAGTGAAGCAGTTCCATGATTGTGGGGAGGATAGCTTTTTCTACAGCAGTAATGCGTGACATCGACGGTCCCTAATGCAAAGAATATTATTATGTACATTATTGTTAGCCGTCTACATTTTTATTTCAAAAAGTATAACGACCTGTTTGTATGTACTCCCTTGAGTATATACAAAAAGGTCGTTATACTTTGCCACCTTTGCCGTCCTAAAGATGATAGCAGGTAGGTTAGACTGTCCCTACATACGACACTGTTGCAGTAGACATGTCGCGTGTGGGGTGGGATGATCCTTCTAATATTGTATATTGATATTGTGTATTAATATTGTTAAATTAGTATATAATATTGTGTATTTTTATATATGTATATTATTTGAGTGTATAGGTACTTTCTTTTTCTTTTTTGTGTTTATGGGATATGTGTCCTGAAATAAACGTATTTTATTTTTATTTATTTTTGGCATACAAAATATTCTTCTGGATATTCAGAGATTCTCATTCAAGCTAAGCGAATTCCCTACCGCAACTTAACTCTAGGAAGTTCCTAAATATCTATTTGACACTGCTTTACACCTATAAGTGACAGAGACAGTATGATACCAAAGGGCAACTTAAAAGTGATTTTGACTAAGTTAAATCTAGGATATTTAAATGCAAAAAACCCTGACTAAAAGAGCTAGCCTCTTTTATCCAGGGCTCTTTGTATTGCTGCAAACTTTTGAAAAAAATGCCGTTATTGTTTGAGTATTGGAAACGAATGGGTGCTCTTACAGTCCCACAAAACGCATGACACTCCATTCAAATTGGAAAGAGCATACGACACATCCCAATTACTGGTAGAGTACGTACTCTAAAGTGAATGCGTACGCGTGCAACGCCGCGCCGCGCCGTGACTAAACCCGCCACGCGCCGGTAAATGTCACGCTGTTAATTAAGAGCTCTCGTGGTCCTTTCGACCGCTTTGTACAACGCGATTCAATACCGTTTCTGATATATTGCCCAGATAACGCTAGCTCGATTACAATCGATACTGCTGCTCATTTTATGTGATTGGTTGATAGCACATATAACATAAATAATGTTATTTTCCAACTAGCTGTACATCGCGGTTTACCCGCGATAGTACCTAAGCAGCCATTAAAATAAATAAAATGTAATCGCTCCTATAAGTAACATGTAATGTAATTTTAGCTTAACTTTGTTTAACGTTTGGTAGTTACTCTGTGCGTGTCTGTGCCTACAATAAGAAAATCAAAACGAGAATGCATTGTAAAAAATAACTTGAAATGGTAGAGTCATTAGAATCGTATGCACACACGATTGAAGATATTTTCCCACCAATCAATTCATTGCTATTCCTACGTAAGAGTAATGTAACTAATCCAAATTATCACGGTCCACACAAATGATCTTTTTCATTTTGTTGGAGTATCACATTGAGGGGTCTGCTAGACCCCACCAAGCATGTCGAATTTTTGCGCGTGCGACTATCCCTGCTCATATAAAGTTGTTAGAGATATGCGGTGACAACCGTGCTTCATTCTGATTTTTTCTCATGCGATACAAAAGACCGCACTGTGATATTTTGGGGTTGAATTAATTGTGATACTCATTGTTGTAATTATAATCTATTATGATGTTTATTTTGGGAACTATGTTTGTTGTGTTATGAGGCCAAGTTTATGGGCCCCTTTTTTTTCTTTTTAATTAGTTATGAGGAAATTAACTTAAAATAAAAGTTTGATTTTACAAATATGTAGTAAGGAAATAAGTCCTGATCAACATAATAAAATAATACATATTACAATTTATATTTATGTAAATAAAACCATTATATTGTAATGATCATTAAATGAAGAAACTTATATTTATCACTATTAATTTAAAAAGGTTAAATCTGTGATAAATCCCTCAGCATCACCCCAGTAGCTAACGACTACCGAGTCTATTAAACAGTCAATCATTCTGGCGTTAAGTTCCGGTGATGGTAACTGCGTGGGTGGAGCGCCGCGATGCCGCGATGCCGTGACTAATGCCGGGATTAACGCTCCTTCGTAATAAACATGTTACCCCGCGGCCCCGTGAGAACTGCCGACTTATCAAATAAGTTGGTCACGGTACTACATTATTGACATGTTCACGGGTTCAAATATCAAGATTCCGTTAATTTGTTTGTTTACATTGAAACATTGATTTGTTGGTATCGAGGTTACTTTTTATTATTGTTGCAAATGGTTCTGATTTAATTATGAAATGAATAAAGCATTGTATGAATCCTAGTTAGGTTTCAAGTATTGTGTAATAATGGTAGATCGCCATAAATGTATTTTTGAGACATTTCAAATTCATGTTATGAATGTTACAAAGCGCTTAAGTCATCCAAACGTTTAGTCACATAAACAATAATGATGCTTCGACATATCGAACAAAACTTTAAAGCGATTAAAGCTAAAATATTCAAACAATATCAAACACAAACATTAAGATTACAAACTACTTTTACATTGATCCCTTATAATCGGCCCCTTTGCCGAATTTATTACCCGGGACAGAGTTAACAAAATAAATGGCTTAAATTTCTACACCAGTAATGAATACAAGCGAGGGTTGCCGAATAAATCATTGTTACGTTGCATTTTAGGCTTGCTTAGGGACAAGTTATAAGAGGTAGCGGGCAAGATTTATAAAAAAGAGTTTTTACCTATTATCAATGTTCGAGAAACACTGACACATAGCCCACATAGAAAATGTGTGTGTTTTATTACTTTTACAACACTCGTCTCTTGTGATATGTGTATGAAGAAGGTATGAAGTAATATTTTATCTCTGTGGATCTTTTTACTTATTTTTTTGGAATAAATTGCTGAACTTATTATTCAACTAATAGAACAAAAAAATATTTTTTTCGGTTGTCAAAAAAGGAGGTTCTACCTCATAAATGGTCGCATAGAATTTTTATGGAAATAATTTAAGTAGTTTAGTTTTTACTGATTCAATTATTTTACTTTATATCTACGGTATTATCGTGGATCGATTCCAAAAAATCATTTTTACATATCAATTTCATCAAAATCGATCTAGTAGTTTTGTTTTTACGAAAGAAGTCGGTTTTACTTAAATTTATGTGTTATCAATATCATAATATTCGCAGCATGCGTTGTACAAGTAACGCGTGGTACGAGTAACGCGCTGCCGCGCATTACTTGTACCACACGCTGGCGTCACGCGCCGTGTACCGGACGTAGGTGACGAGCGGCAGCGCGTGCGCACACTATTCAAATGTTCAATGGAACGTACGGAGGCACACTTAAAACATTTTTATTGTTACCCACCATTGTTGACGCACCCTTAGAAGATACGAACTTTTAACGTAGTGTAGTTAGGTAATTCTTCTCTACGGCTTTAATTGTAGTATCTACAGTGCGTTTGTACTCAATATTGCAGAAAGTTGCCTAAATAGCCTTTAGTTAAAATGGGTATCTATTTATTCAAGACATTCGTTGGAAGTATAAAACGAGATCCTCTCATTTTTTACAACTGAATGACTGAATAAAATATCGTGGTTTGTCAAATCGAAACTCAATTCAAACTTGCAATTTAAATTCTTGATTGTTGACTATATAACATTTAGTTTACTAATAAATTCTTTACAAGTATGATATATCTTCTTGCTAAACTTGAATATTATAAAGATTATATTTGCAAAAAGATTTGAAGTCCCATTATAACTGTACTGAGACTACAAATTGCTGCGAATTGTGCGTCTTTGTTATAATGTTTTAGTAGTGGACACTACAGAGTATCAGGGTATGAAATCTCGGCACTAGTTTGAACAAGTGTGGTCGTAAAAATAGTGTCTAACTAAACTTTTAATAAAATTATTTGGAAACCTAATATTACTCTTATGATACCGAACCATCGACATTTTTGCATAAGCGTCTGTCGTTGCACGGAAATAACAACGATAGCAAATAAATACGCAGAAAAAGAAACTGATGTTTATGATTAGAACGTAGTGATGATAATTTGTTTACCTTGGTGAATATATTCTCTTTAACGTTATATTCTCTTTGGTCAGAATCATAAAATCACAGAGTACAGTTCTTAGCTCTGTGGAGTAAAGCTTGTCATGCCCTTGTCATGTTTGGAGACGTGTGATTTTTATTGTAATTTATTTAATTTTATGTAAGTTAATTATAACGAAACGATTTAAAATTATAATGTGAACGTAATGTCGAACAAAGAGTACTATGAACGTTGGCTCAAACTCAAAGAACAGTTTAAAGCTGCTCTAGCAGAAGATGAGCGTATCCAAGAATTAGCGGTCAATTTTATAGGAATAAAACCCCAAGCAACTGCTGTAGAAATAGTGGCAAGAGTTTACAGTAAGTACTGTGAGTTATACAATAAACTATGCGATTGTTACGATCAAATGGAGCAAGTGCAAAGAAGACCATATATAAGAAAAATAATCGATGCCATCACTTGCCGAATAATTGAATTAAAAAAGACACTAGAAGAAATAGAAGTTTTTGAATTTACTTATCCAGACAATGCCTTCCAACAAATGCTTATTCAACCTTATGATATTGAAATTCTCTGCCCTTTTTTCTATCCATTTGAAATTCGACGAGCAGAAATGCAGTACGTTATGGACCAAATATTTTCCGGCAACCGGATAGGAGATCCAACACCAACTCCTTCAGAAATGGAACACTTAGAAGAAGCACGACAGCAAGAAGAACAAAGATTACAAGAAGAAAGAGAAGCAGAGTTAAGAAAAAAAATGGCTTTAGGTGATGATTTACATGCTCTTGAAAATGCAATAGTGTTAAGTCCTGCAGAACTTGAGGCAAAAAGAATAACCGATGAATTTAATAAGCACATAAACAATATTCAAAGAATGGAAAGATCACGGATAGTAATAAAGGAAAAAACTCGCAAAGCTTATAAGGATGTAAATTTGTATTTGGAATTAGCTGGTTTGAAAAAACCACCACAAGAAGAGTCTCTTAGAAACAAAGCTGCATCATTGATAAAAACAATTTGTAAAAAATTTATGGTGATTAAAAGGGATAACTTACGTGAGATGAAACTCAAAGAAAAACTTGGGATGGTGATTTCATCTTGGCAACAACCTTCAGCAAAAGCTCAGTTAGAAAAAGTTAAAGAGGCCAGACGTAACTTTAGACGAGCGTATTATGAGGAATGGTTACAACAAAATATAAAAGAAAAAGCTCGCGTTCTCAGGTTAAGAGAGGGCGACATAATGGATGACATAACAGACGAGTTAAGGCAGTGGTTTACAGAATGGTTTAGAGCAGTTCGTGTTTTTGATGAATTTCCGTTTCCCGAAGAAGGTGGTTCCATTTTGGTTGTTAGAGGAGAAACATTTACAATAGATGAATTTATTCAGTGGCGCGCTGATGAAGAAAAGCGAATAAAAGCCGAAGGAGGTCAACAACTATCGAAGGAACAGATCAAAGCCGAAAAGCAATTTGCACGTGAAGAAAAAAGACGATTAGCCTCCGAAGCTAAAGACCGAGAGAGAAAACGGCTTCAAGAATATAAAAAAGCACGAATGCATCCAGACAATGATCCTGGCATTTATATAACGATTGGCCACAACCACGCGGGTTTGAAGTGGGCTTGGCAAGATTATGAAATGCTTTGGCGAGAAATTGATGAGCCTGATGCAGGCTTAGATGCTATAAAGGGACACATTATGCGACTTATAACCGAAAATGCGTTTAAAGAAATACAGCTTGAATTGCGACCGATTGTTGACGAAGTTATGAGATTGGAGTTGGAAATATTGAAAAATGCTCTGAAACTGGACTACCAAAGTTTCGGTATGAAGGTACCTCAAACGAAAAAGAGGAAAAAGCCTAAAAAACCCAAACCACCGAAGCCTGAAAAATTGAGTGCTAAAGTTATGTTCCAGCAGTTAGCTGATCAAGGTATAGTTAAAAAATATCCTCGTATGACACTCGATGATTATTGGGGCGATAGGAACTACGCAGCTTCTGATTGCAGAGCCGTTTTATGGACACCCACGTTCCCACCTCCTTGTATCGGTGATTTAAAGGAACAAGTTAGAGTTCGGTGCATTTTGACACTCGGAGCTTCTTGTCATGGCTTACATAGATCACAATTATTAGTAGGTCCAAAAGGAGCCGGTAAAAAATCATTAGTCTACGCTATAGCCACGGAGACTAACTCACTGCTCATAGACTTATCTCCGTTTAATGTTTACAATAAATTCGTAGGCGCCAAACACACCCGTACAATGTTTTCGTTTATCAACAAGATAAGTCGATTGATGCAACCGACAGTAATACTCGTGGACCAAGCAGATAAATTGTTTTACAAGAAAGTACCCAAAGAAGAAAAGATGTTCGACCCGACACGTTTTAGTAAAGAGTTATATAAAGAAATAATAAAACCAATTGGTATTAATGACAAAATATTAGTCCTGGGAACAGCGTCGGAACCGTGGCTGGCAAAAACCTCTGCCATGTATAAAGCCTTTCCGTCGACAATAATGGTTCCAAGAACAGATTACGGTAGCATTTCGTATATCCTGACAAAGATGTTAATGAAATATCATGGTGTAAGTCGTAATTTTAATGTTCATTCTATAGCTCAGGCTCTTAGGGGCTATGACATACATACTATACGCGATGTTGTTGAGAATTTAATGAATGGCAAACGGTTAACAGAGCTTTACTATAAGCCGCTGGAACCGATGGAGATACTGTCAGGTGTGCTGAAATCCGAGACAGCTGTGTTCACCGATACGACAGATGCTGAGATGTTCAATGCCTGGTACACGTCTTACAGTCCTTGGGGTTCGAAATACGTGGATTATATGCTCATGTTAGAGTCGCAATATATGTACAAACTAAAAGCGGACAAAAAAAAGAAACAACCGACGTAAAAATATACAGGTATTTTTTTAATTACTTATACCGGTGAAATATTTTTTTAATAAATTTTATAGTGTTGGATTATTTCTAGCCAGTTTTTAAATTATTACTGATTTTCGATTTCACGTTTTTAGCTGTTTAAATTTTTACTAAGCGAAGGTTATAAATAGTTCAATTATTCTCATTTCAGCAATGTTTTAGATAAGTATAATCGTTGCAATACGTTGAGTCTTACTCAGAGTACGACTTCTACACTTAGATATGTTACTTTTTTTATTGTAAAGTGTAACCAGATCTCACCCCATCTACCCGTCGAATAGAAGAGACAGCACAATGACTTATGTCAGAAGGGTGCAGTTTTCAATCCCCTGATAGCCCCTCGGTACACTTAGTTCGGTGTTGTTAATGTAGAGGGCGCTTTATCCAACTTACTAACACCCCTAGTGGCTAAGATACGTTTTTATTTCTCGTGAGATGGCGTTTCGTGAATTGTAAATTATTTCTTGTCGGTATTGCTGTTCTGATCTTTATCATATGAAAAAAAGTTAGGGTTACTTACGCGATTTATAACTTAGGTGAACCGTTTTGTATAATTATGATGATTTGTTGGATTCATCTGCCCATCCGCCCAGACTAACAGCATAACTTTTGAAAAATCTGTAAAGAAGGGGACTAAGTAGCTACACGGGTGAAACCGCCAGGCAGCATTACTATAAGTTTTAATGATAAATCTTACTATGTAGGTACTTCCACGTTATGTTCGTCATTGATTTGCCATAATTATGTCAAATTTTTCTAGGTAAATAATTCATGTGTTATTTACATTGTTTTTACATTAAAAAAAAAATAAGTACTATAGTTTTAATTTTAATTTGGAATTCCAAGCTTGACTTGGCATTTACATTATAAAAGAAAACTAAGACTAGATAGAAATTTGGATATTGGGTTCAAAGTTCTGTGTTTGTAAATCTGGAAAAACTTGGAAGTAGGGACGGTACTTCACTTTAGTAGGTTATATAATAAGCCCACTATCATTATGTCTGTCGACCTTTACAAGAAAACTACAAAAGTTTGCTTTAAAACTTTCTGTTACAGTTACAATCTATAAAGTACAAAAGTAACAGACTAGGTTTAGATTGTTAGCATCCCACATGATTGGTTCCCAATTGCATAAGAAATTATTAAACGCAATCCATCAGTCGTCATAACACTAAAACAAAAACTGGGTCGTAGATGGGTGTTCGTCTGACAATACCCGGACCTACACCGACCGGGTACCGCTGGGTTCACCTCTCCGGACGTCGCCGTCTCCGCTCCCCGCCGCCATTTCCGCGGCGCGGAGGGCAGGGGGGGGAGTACCGACTGCGGCACTACAACGGACCCCTTATATCTTCCTACCGCTAATCTTGGAACTGATAATATGATTAGGCTCTGTATGTACTCCGCTCATATCTGTTAGTCGTTTGTTTACTTACTTAGCGGGGTTTGTTGGGTGTTCTGTTGAGGATTATTTATTATGATATACCTATTCGATTCAAAATTCTCTAATTTGGTTTTGATTGATCCAATCAGGGTAGCAACCCTGGTAGGATCTTCTGTCTTTCAAGATTATGATGATGTCTCAAGAAATCGTCTTAATATCGTGTTGAAATTAAGAACACATATTGAGGTTTACGCTCCTTTCAAACACAAATTCAGTTTTCTAATAGAAACCACATATCTACGTACCTGACCTACCTACATAGTAAATCACCGCAAATAAAATATGTAGGAATTTATGTCGGTTGTCCGATACATTTCTGACTCAAAAAGTCAAAACCAAATGTCAAACTCATAACCGATAGGATACTTCCTTTTGGATATTAAATTACAAAGTTTGGTTCAATTCGTAGATATGTTACATATAAATACGTTTTTACGAGTACAACCTTTTTTTAAGAATAAGACATTTCGCACTACCATACATCGGTGATTGAGTTTTTTGTTAACTGCACAATTGAATTTGTATTGGGAGAATTACTCGTGACGTTAAGCAAAATTAGTACGGAGCCCTGTGTGCGCAACTTACATTTGCACTTGCCTATGATTCCATATTTTTTACATACTTACATTATAATATAGTAAGTATCGGTATAGTAGGTTAATTATCTAATTAACCTACTTAAATTACTCTGCAAAATATAAAATATGTATATAAATATTATATATATATATATATTTATACATATACATATATTTATACATTATTGGTTAAATATATATATATATATATTTAACCAATAATGTACAAATAATTGTAATAATTTATTTTTTAATTAAAAAGAGTAACCTATGGAGTTTCTTGCCGGCTCTTCTCCATAGGAAGGACACTTTGGAACCGAGCAACTAGAGTCAGTAGATTTAACGTAACGTTTCTTGAGCGCCTTTTTTATTTGGTTTATAAGAAATAAAAACATTTTGATTTTGATTTTGTATATTCTATATTTGGCACCTGATTTGTAAGGGGAACACGGAACAGCTCCATTGGTTAAAATAAATACACCTGCTATTCAAATTGGAATCGTTTAAATATTGTATTAACAGAATAAACAATCAATTATATGCGACTCCTTTTGAGCTTGTTTCCTTTTAAATGAACCTGACAAAAAAGAATAAAAGCCGAAACACGGGACAAACAGAATTAAACAGTTACAGGCACTATCAAATTAAATATTTATAATTTAAATTATAACTTACACAATTATATTCACAATAATTATAATTATAAGCATAGCATCATATAATTTCAGACTCAACCGAAACGCCTTTGACAAAAGTTTATGGCCTGAAGCTTATCAAATCCAAGTTGTTCTAACTGAAGCCTCGGCGCTGGGTAAACTAATTAAAGTATTTGCAGCCCAAACTTTTTCAATGGAGCCTGCGCCTTTGTCTGCGAGCAGAAGCGGCGGGCGCTCGCAGCGACTCCCACTTCCGACGGGTTTAACTCACCTTCCACCAGGTGGCGGTACTTTATTTGCTGCGTTAATTTGTGCTTTTGTTGATTTATTTCTCTAGAACATTCTGTTTTCTAAACTTTATTGACACTTATTTTTTAAATTTTATTAATGACAATTGTTAAAGCAATGTTTAATTAAAATGCCGTCCAATCAATACCAATTCATCTACTAGCTTCCTAAAATGTCATTGTCGTCCGTTTAAACGAGAAATCATTCCACCGGTTGACAAATTTATGACGGATATCCATCGGTAAAGTACGACGCATCTCCTCGTTAGCTGCACTGTTATTGAGTCATGAAATGGATAATGGAATCGGTTTGCAAGGCAGTTGTGGAAATGACTATGCATGGAGTGTCGGTCGGATACAGTTGCTAATAGGGATGTCCGGCAAAGAATCAAAGACAACTACATATCCTGAGGATTGGTAAAGTGGTGCAATCAGCAACTTTACGCGAATTGAAAACAGCTCTTATTAAGGAAATCGTGTTCTATTCGCTAATAACTAAACAAATAAGTTCGATCGGAACTATCAGTGTTAATCTGCATCGAATCTTGGGCACGATTCCAAATCCACGGCCGCTTTAGAATTTCCTGAGAGGAAACGCTTATTAGGCTTTGCTTTAACTAACCGCAAAATAACACCGAACACGATAATTACTCAGTCGCTCTTCTGTTCTGATTTAAAATGTTTTTTGTTGCGTACTAGCTAACGCGACAGCTGTTGACCTGTAAATCTATATTTGAATAAAACAGAAATGGTACAATTAGTAATTTAAATAAGTGTTCTAAAATACTTTGAATGCACGTTATAAACACATAGGTATTATGATAATAAAAACTAATCCAAAAGGTGTCGAAAAGAGAAGAACAAAGCTTGCCTACTTTTACACGGCAGTAAAGAAGTTGGCTCAAAATGATACACGGAGGGCAGTTTAATACTATGATTCATATTTAAATATAATTTCCATTTGTTATTAACTCCCCAGAAACAGAACTTCAATACAATCAGTAACACACTTTCTAAGGATACTACTATTATTTCTGCGACTTAACCGAATAATATTAAAAAATCCCTTTTATTTTGACCGAATTCCGTCGAAATCGATTTAAGTTTAGGTTATTTTTGTTGTACTTTGTGACCCAATAAAATGGGTTAGATATGGTCGAGTTTAGATAGGCAGTCACACTAACATTTCAATCCGGTCGGTGCTAGTGTGGTAAATCTATAATATCGTGTGAACTTCTATAATAAGCATATGATATCAACTGCATCTCGATTGCATTGTTGAAGTTTAATGATCGGGAATATTTCCTGTATCGCTCCGTAACGCAGGCTCGTCGTCGTAGCGCATATTATACATCAGAATGACTGCTTTGTTTAAACCTAAAACAAAAGGTGATATATACACAAACTGTGTTACTTATAACAGTCATGTGTGCAATTTCGCATTTCTTTACTTTTGGGATTGAATAAGGAAGACAAGAAACTAACAAGATTTTGTGTGTTTGAAAGAGTCTACAAAATAAATAAAACTAGAACTTAGTAGCTGAGAGAAAACTATACTAATATTTACCTTCACAACAGGAAACCCCATAAAATCGTATTTTAACTATTAATATAGTTTGAATCTTTAAAAAATTGAATGTACTATGTAATATACCGACCGCGCCCGTGATACGAGCCCGTATTATCTCTAATTCCATCCCATAGTAAAGTAAATAACGAATTGTCGGGACGATTCCAACGCGACTACACTTATATTATAATTTTTTTTTTGCAAAAAAAAAAACCGACTTCAAAAATCGATAAAAGCACTAAAAAGTTAAAAATAATACTATAGCCTACCTATATTAATAAACCTAACCTAAACTACGATTAACCTATAATACAATTTAACAATTTTTGGAGGCGGTGCCAAGCAATATACAAATTTAGGTATTAATACTTCTGTCCCGGCGCGGGCTCTTTGTGGCAAATTACAATAGAAAATCAATTGTGTCTCATTAGCGGTGATTAAGAGGGTATATGATATCTTCATATCTAGTCTCATTCGTCTAGCGTGTCTCGATGTAGCAGAAAGAGATGGTCTCTTTCTCGAAGGCAAAGTGTTATAAGTATATCCGTATTAAAAATAAAGAAATATTTAAAACTATTTTTATAGAAGAGCCTCAACACCTAGCGCCTACCTACACTTATATGTAAAATCAAAATGCCTAAAAACTAAAATCTATACGAATGACTTATCCTACCTAAGGGTACTAAAAATAACCTACGTTACACACTATGAAATATACTACCTATAAAAAATAAAAATAATAATCCAGCCTTTAAACGTCCCACTGCTGGGCACAGGCCTCTTTCCATATAGAGAAGGCACGAGCATTGATCACCACGCTTGCTCTCTGCGGATTGGCGATTTCAGATCCCAAATTTTGGAATCCAGGTTTCCTCACGATGTTTTCCTTCACCGTTTGTCAGAAGTGTCTTAGAATAATTAAAGAAAGTACATATAACTTTGAAAAAGCCACATTGGTACTTGCCTGGGTTCGAACCTGCAACCTTGTGCATACAAATCCGTTCATTGAACCGCTAGGCCACCACGACATTTTTTTAAAACTACCTATACTTGAAATTAAAATCTATACGGTCTACGACGTTAAAAGTAAACCTAAGTACCTACCCAATTAAAAAAGAAACTCAATAACAGAAAATAAAATACCTACCTACCTAAATAAACTATTTCTAATAATAACTAATCTGAACTCATTAAATAAGCAAGATCCCTAAAAACTAATATCTATACGAATGACTAATCCTACCTAATAGTATTATATAAAATTACCTACGGCCACTATTACACTATCAAATATACTACAGCGCCGTTTAGTGAACTCCACTGCGGGTGACGTATCCTACGACAAACTTATTATTTGCGGTTGGTACAGTAATCGGGTCTAGGGATCAGACCGCAAAATTAAGTTTGTTTTTTACTGTATATACTTATCCGGGATAAAAACTACCCAGTGTGGTGCCCAGGATATTAAAGAATAATTATACCAAGTTTCATCGTAATCGGTAAATCGGCAGTTTTTGCGTGATGCCTGAACAAACAGACAGAACAAAAGAAAAATAATCGCATTTTTGGGTTCGTTGTCGGTCTAGTAACACGCCCCGCCATTTGTTTTTTTGATATTTTCAATGTTCAGAATTTTCACTTCTCCAGATTTATTATAAGTATATATATAATAATAAAAGATCTCGTTCTGTTCGTTTTAGATAAGGATCACAAGCTGTGGTGCTTTAGCCGTCGTCGTTCCGGACGGGAAACGTCACTAAATAGATGGGATTTATCTTTAATATTGCCGTATTATGTATTTACTTAGGTAATAAAATGATAAGACCCGAATCAAAATAGATAAGTTAACATAAATTCGTCATTTAAATTAGTAGACTTGTAATTCTATTCAGAAACTAAAAAGCGACTCTTCAAACAAAAAAAAAATCGAAACTGCAAATACAAAACGAAATACATTCGCATAGTATGCCGAACACTTCGTTTCGTAAAATATACCTACAGTCAGAGAAAGCATCCTCTCGCAGTAAATTAAAAGCGAACGATAAAGTCTGTTATTTCATAGAATTCCAAATATTTTGACTTCAGAGGACGTAAAAAGGGTTTTAACTTAAAATACATTTTGTATGTGTTTTTGGGATCTACAGATGTATTTGATATATTCGACTAGATACTTTTATTATTATTATACGATACGCAGTTCGAGGTACATCATTTAATAGATAATTACATAAAAATATATTAACCGCTTGAAATAACAATCGCACGAGTACAAAAATATCGCTATCACGAAATTAATTTGTGTCGTGTGTATGAAATCTACATCATCTTTGCAGAAAAAATCAACGCGAGTATTATGAGCAGCATAGCAATGGTTATCAAATTAAAACGACGACGGCACCGTCAAATTCGGAGGTCGACTCCTCCCCCCTCGCACCCCCTACGGGACCCCACTACCCCCCTGCCTCCCCTGAGCTCTAAGCTCATTTCCTGTGTGCCGGCTGGTTGTATTAATTTTAAATTAAGTACAGATAGAGCTGGAGCTGTCGATCCTGGCGTGTAAACAGATACGTACGTAGCTGTGTCACAGGTGACGCTCTCACTGTGCTCATTGGATAGCATTCAGAAAACGGTTGGTTCAGTGAGAAAATTATGATAATAGTGTACCTATATTGTGAAATTGACTTGCCTTATTTGATATTTAAAAATTGTTCCACAACTGTTTATATGTCAAGTAATATGCAAAGAGTGTCCACATAAAAACAAGAGTATTACTGATTTACAAAGTTCTTTTTTTTGGAGTTTTCTATTTTTTTTTTTTAGCAGCAAACCGGGCTTAGGCAGTGGTCCGACTTAGAGCGGGGAGCGAGTAGCGAGTAGAACGATGAACTCGAAACGAGTTGGCGCCCCGCGGCGAGGAACGAGCAGCGAGTATGTAGTTTTGATAGTTTTGTCGCCGAGCGATAAGCGAGTGAGCGAGTGCGACGGGCGCTACTCGCATCACTCGCTCGGGTCATTCTATACTACTATAAAGGAACGGAGGGAAAAATGGAACATGCCTTTAAACCCCGGATCATATGACGTGCCCGTGATTTAAGATGCGCACAGTATCAGGCAGTTTTGTTAGTAAACGGTGGGCCTTCTTGTTAATTCCATTTTACGGTAGTATTTACTAAGTATAGATTTATTGGAATGATATTTTTACATGGAAAATCGTTAATGGTTTTTAGAAACTTCCATACAAAATTGATGGCGAGCTTGTGGGAGAGATGGAATGTTGTATTTAAGGGCAAGGTCTTTTATAAACCATATACATCGTTAATCAAAAGTCAAGAAAAAAACACTTTAATTAAAAAAAAAAACACTATAGGTACAAAAAAATATCAGGCATCATCATAGTAAAATAAAATACCTTTTACGACCGTCTAAAATAATAAAATGTTTTCGTATTATTATATTGTGAAGTTAATTAGATTAGTGGCCTTCTATCTTGTCCGCCCTTCCCCTACTAATAATTGTTCTAAATACGAAACCGCACTTTTATGCAGAATGCTTGGTCTTCGGCAAGTGTTTTGATCGCCAAGCGAGTATATTTTCATAGTTCTTGTCGCCGCAAAAAAACAAATGCTGAGAGAATTCTCTCCGGCCAATGTGAACAGTCAGCGAGTAACTATTTACTTATGCATCTCCTTCATTTACACGGGACCTACATCTTGTTGTACGGTTCTTGAACGAGAAAATAGTCGATAGTTACTCGCTCCTCGCCCGTAAGTCGGACAATATTGTACAGTCGTTCGGAAACAATATTAGACTCTACAAAATTGAGTAAATGCAATATAATTCAAGGGAATAAGCGCGTACATGCATAAATACCTTTTTTAGGCTTGACGTTTCGACCGGGTTAGCGGCCGCAAGTCGTAAGCATAGTCGCAAGCAGGTTGGGCCTCGATTCAGCTATTTTAAATGCATGTTCAATTGGTCGGTCAGTGTACTTGTCATTGTGCCTAATTTACGTATTCAGATAAGCCTACAATAAAATCTCATTGAACTATCGTAATGACAGTTAGCAGAATGCCAATTATCGTAAAAATTACCAAATGAAGCAGCTCATTCGGTTAATTCATACAACTCTTAAATAGCTGAATCGAGGCCCTGGAGATACGGTGTCATCGTTTCGTTGATTTAGAAAAAACATGTTGTAAGTAGTCTTTCAACATTCAACTGTGACGTCAGATCTCATTAAACAATTCGGAATATTTAAATACTATCGAAATATTTCTAGAGCTTTCAGTGGTTAGACAGGCTGTCGGTCCCTGAAAAATACGGGATTCCTCTGAATCCTGTGAGGAGGAAAGCCGACTCCAATACAAGTTTTAAAAACTCAAAAGGAAGATAATATATGTATTATGGAGACATCAATAAAATGAAATCCATACATTAAATTTTAATGGTTTCTGCCATTAGTTGCGTTCAATTGCGATGACGGCGAAGTGCCCGCCGCTCGTCCTCTGGGTAGTGGACTCAATTTCCGATCGCTGTGCGCGTGTGTAGTGTGTACGGCTAACATACGTAGGATCCTGACTGTTTGAGAGTGACCTAATGTTTGCTTGTTAGTCCACCACAGGTGGTGTTTGTATTTATTTATTTAATTATGGCACTCCAACGACTTATTCACTAAAACAATTTTGAGATACTATAACAGAAAAACTTAAAATCTAGAGTGAATTTGTCACTTACAGGTGTGCACAGCACTTGCATAGATGTACAAATGTATGCTAAAAAAAAAAGACTACATAAAATCAAAAGTGAAAATTAAACAAAATAAAAACACGACTAAATCTATCTTGATGCTCTAAATATAACACTCAATGAGAAATGACAAATAAGTAAATACTTAGTAAACTATAAGAGAGAAACAATTTAAACAATATGCAATAATAATAAAAAAAAAATATTAACAACATACAGGGTGTTAAGAAACCCCTATCCGATCCGTTAAGGTGTTGTTAGGTATCGATATGTGATTACAAAAATTGTCAAAAATGTAGAAAAAAAATGGAAAAAAAAGAAAAAAAAATTATAACCTAAATTTTTTTTTTCTTAAATGTCGGGAGAGAGCGTCGGCGTCGTCACAGATGCTACCTTATTACCAAACAAAAGGCCCCCAAAAATACCGACGAAATTGGTGTTATAGGTTTTGTTTTATTCTCAAATTTAGGGAATTTCGGGGCAAAAAATGGTTATTTCAAAATCAATTATTATTGTTTCTATCATGAATTTTCCAAATTTGATATTTTATTTGGGCATTTGATTGTGAACCCTCTATCACCCTTTCGGGTCGGACAGGGTTTTCTTAACACCCTGTATGTATATATCAGCTATGGCTATTGTGGATAAGGAGCAACTGTTTGCGAAATAGCGATAAATTGTTGGCAAAGTATTTTTTTATTTTATTTTATTTTATTTATTAAGGGATAATAAACAACTACAACATATACAATCTCTTAAGTTTAACAAAGCAAATAGCAATGTTGCAGTCCACTGCATTATCCACAAATAGAACATGTTTAAGAGACAGTGGTTGCCACTAGACGAGCATTACCAAAATTAACAATTAGTAGAATTGAATAAGTAACTATAAAGCTAGCTATAGCTACAAAAACAACATAGATCGAAAACAAAAACAATTTCATTCAATACAATTACACAATTAATCACTACATAGTATAAAACAAAGTCGCTTCCCGCTGTCTGTCCCTATGTATGCTTAGATCTTTAAAACTAGGCAACGGATTTTGATGCGGTTTTTTTTAATAGATAGAGTGATTCAAGAGGAAGGTTTATATGTATAATACATGCATAATATATAGTAGAGAAACACTGATAATCTTAGAGTTTTTTATGTAAGGTCGTAAATAAACACACTTTTTTGCGCTTACATTGCAAACGCTGGCTGAATCCTACGAGATAGATCAAAGTAATGTACTACAGTATTGTACACCTTAAAAAGGTCTACAAAAGGTCTACACCTTAAAGAGCGCGTGCCTATACCAAATAGTGCGTCGAAGGCCGCGCTTCGCCCTACAACACTTTATGATTATGTAGTATATTTAGTATCAGCAATGCACCCGTGCAAAGCCGGGGCGGGTCGCTAGTAAATAATAATAGCAAGATTACAATTAATGATTAAGATAAGATTTTTATAGTATTAGATTTAAATACATTTTTTCGAGCATGCAAATATATCGATATCATTGAAAATAGAGTTATAGGATTCCAACATTCGATGAATAGGGCAGCGTAAGCCAGAGTTCGTACGACAGGAATTTAGCACGAACAGAGTACGCGCACGAACCTGGCGCACATGGACTGTACGGGGGACAGAATAGCATAGCTTACTCGTTAGATCAATGGCGTCAAAATAACTATGAACAATATCATAAAGCACATTGGCCTCCAGGTATTTGCGCCGGTTTTCCAAGCTAATAAGTTTGTACTTATCCAGAAGTTGGGAGTATGACAGATAAGTCTTAGTCCCATGACATCTGAAATACATAGCTCGGAGGTACTTGCGTTGGACCCTTTCTATATCTGCTATGTACTTTTGGTAAAAGGGGTTCCAAAAGTATTGCAAAAAAGTAAAAAAAAAAAGTACCTATTGCAATCTATCCTGGTTAATACCTACAAATATACTTAATAATATATTTGGCAATCCGCTGTGGGCGCATGCGAAGGCCTTTGTCATTGATGATTTACATGGAACTTAACAAAACGGTTAATACTTTAGGAAAATACAAACAGCACGTAGAAAGAGCGCAAACCTACCTACGTGCTGGTGTAATCGAAACTGGAAATTAAACTGAATTGTTACAATACATGAATTCACTGAAGCTTCAAGGAGGAGCAAATAATTGTACACCTTTCTCATTTTTATAATCTGAAACTGTTTAATTAATCTTGTTTTATACTTTAATTTACTAAGTACGTTTATAACCACACTATTTGCATTGTATGCTTTACAATAGTCCTCGCATGTGCGGTCGCGGGACATGTTCTTTAGGGAGTGACAATTAGTAGCAAAGGAACGTCGGTTAAAGTAAGCAAACCCACGTAGAGATCCAAGCTATAATTCTCTGTTGATAATAACATACAGTGATTAAAAACACCTGTTACATTCATATGAAGAGTATGTAGCTAGTTTCCTTGTCATGTACTTAAATGGGATTACAACCAGTCAACCATTTGATGCCTTGCGTAACCTTTATTACCTATATTATGTTTTTTAAGTCGTTACTCAGTAAAGTAGTATAAAAATCACTAGTTATAAAATAGCTATCAAGAGGTGTTCACGGTAAAATAATGCTCCATATTAAAAGGGGCTAAAGTATTACCATAATACACAAGTAAAGAAACACGTGAAATAGGTCACTAGGCTGTTACTTTAACAACCAACCAGGAGATAAACAAATATTTGCTTCAATGCGCAAACAAAAATAAATCGAATCTAATACACATTCAGCTGTCTCACAAAACGCTAATCAAAAAGAGAATAGAAAAAAAATAGGCTTTAATCCACAATTTCAGTTTTACGCCGACTGTCGAGGGCTGGCGGCGTCGCAAACGGATGTGCGCAGAGCGGCAACGCCGCACCGGCATCGATCATGGCTCTACACACACACACACACACACATACACGTACACACACAGACACCTTACGTACACAGAGCCGTTCTCACAAAGCCTTGAGGTGTTTGCTTGTTGTTTAAATTATTATTTTTTTAGCTCTGAGATCCTCGTGGGGTGAACGAGGTATGAGATACGGTTTATACAAATAAGGAGGTGTTAGATATACATTAAGGAGATTTATTTCAAATGAAATTTATGTATGACGTTGCTTGTTTCGTATTATATGATTCTTTTATTTTATTCTTTGGTAAAATCATTAGTTTTTAATTAAGAAGTGTTAGATTATTTAAATAGGTACTTATGACTGTATCATTTAATCATCGGATATAAACTTTATTATTACTACTAATAGTATTAGAAAAAAAATGAAATTGTTATTATGTACATGTTCATATCAGTCTCCACAGTAACCTTGTTGTAAATCATGCTGAGAGCTTACGCAGAGCTTCCAAGCATTTTGTAGTAGTTTTACCTTTTGTCAAGTAGGTATACATATAATTATATATGTGTCAATGTCTTCTGAATGAGTGCTACTGTTATTGTGCTCACCAGTTAGCGCCTCTGGTTTTGAACTATGCAGTCAAAGTTTATAATATAAAGTTTAAAAAAACATATTTGATACTAGCTGTGCCAGCGACTTTGTTCGCGTGGATGACGAAACTTATCAATGAGTTTTTTTTTTAAATAATCCTTACAGCATGATTCAGTATTCACGCGCGATGGCTTATTAGCGTATTTCATGATTAAGTATGGTGTTTCTATACCGATTTCTATGATTCTTTTTTATTGAATTAATAAGCCATCGCGTCTCGCGTCTTACAATATAAAGCAAGTGCAGAAGGTACTATATGCTGTCATAACACACAATTGTGGACCCTTGGTCCTTCACATTACGGTTGTAAATTAGAAATGACTGTAGCTTCGATATCACGTGAACATCAGCTCGCTCCGTTGAATAGATTATAGCGCATTGTTAGCAGTGATACATACGTGCATGACAATTTTCTAGTTGAATGAATACGTGCATATCTGAACATAATATGACCAATGTTCATGTATTTGGTATTTAATGATGCCATAAAACATACATAACCACTATACGCTTAGTCGAAAGAACATAATATAGAAAGAGAGTTAGTGCAATGAGAATTTTAAAGACTACAGCGGACTAGTGTTTATAATAAATAAAGATTATATCAGGCGTACAGTTAAAAGTTAACGACTATAGGTACTACGAAAGTACTCATAGACCTTAATGTAACAGACATTGCCAATAAACTCTTTTTATTCATGAATCTGGCATGTTTCAAGAAAACACAACCTTAACGAAACATCGTGGATTCACTCTTTTCTTCACCGCTACATATTATTATACTGTCTTTCTCTATGCTGCAAAAAGTTCATCATCGAGTCTCTTCAGCGATGTTGATAAATAACGGTAAATAGTACCTTTGATGAAATTAAAACTCAATGCGTTTATAACGGCTAAGCATAAACAAGAATAGAGAGAGGCGTCAGGTCGCGAACGCCGCGCGCGCGGGGCTCGGCGGGGACGCAGGGGTGATCTACTGCGGAGATAATGTTGTGCCGTAGAGCGCGATGCATTCATACTACTTGAATACAGTACCCCACTCAATTAGCTGCGTAACTTTACGGCCCTTAGTAGCTATGACTAGGAATGAAGGGAGCGAAGAAAGGGGATCGAGATAATATAATACAAGTGCGATAATTGAAAAGAATAGTTTTATTCGTGTATCTTGCTTACTTCATTAGGTGTTCTGAACGAGGATGGTACATTACATAAAATAATGATATCCCTTTAAATGACTGGATCTACGCTTACGTCTACAGTCACAGAACACGTTAACAATCACTATGGTACTTGTTAAAGTACTGGCAAGAATACTTATTACTCTTACATAGCATTAACCGGTAGTAGAAGTGTCATTCCCACTTTATGGCCAAGAAACTCACTCTTCGAATGACTTAGCCAGAAAGCACCTGTGACATAATAAGGGAACCCTACCATGGTCATTAACACAGTCATCTCAAAGAATGTTTCTTATCAAAGGTTTTCCAAATCGTCATCACCGTCCACAACCGCTATTATCTCAATGCTGTGTATAGGCCTCGCTTTTTACATAGCTTTCTGTCCGGTCCTCCGCCACTCTCATGGCATCCAGGTCCAAACCAAAACTTTCTCCGACGCCTTGTTTGCTACAATAACGTCAATATGTCTTCCGACGTATTCCGACCAATACGAAAATAACTATTTATTTTACTTGTCTTACTGATTTTTTAACCAATTACAGTATCATCTCCCGAGCCTTTTCCCAACTATGTTGGGGTCGGCTACCAGTCTTACTGGATTCAGCTGAATACCGTATTTTACATGGAGCGACTGCCTATCTGACCTCCACAACCCATTTTACTGGGAAACACAGTATCCCATTGTAAGACTGGTTGTCAGAATTGACTTAACGACTGCCAAAGATCTATGTATGACAGCCGGGACCTACTGTTTAACGTGCTTTCTGAAACACGGAGGGGTCTCGGTATGTTATAAATGGTCACCCATCCACGGACCAACCGCGGCGAGCGCGGCTTAACCTGTATTATCGGTCAAACCGTACGGCTTACACTTAGCCACGAGCCTCTTTATACTGTAATTGGATTTTGAACCAATTACAGTATAGGAAGAATAAATAAAACTACCTGATCGATTTTCAGTTATAAAGTTTAATTAAAGCAATATCAGTAGTGTTTTGGTGGTAAACCATTATAACTATCAACAAAAGTGGTTTCCCCTCAATCAGGCATTGTGGAAGTTGTAGTTAGGTAGTTTAGTTTTCATACAGGATGTCAGTTATAATACATTACCTGCGTTGTACTTAATATGTGAGCTGCTACTTGTATCAAAGCGTCAATGTAGCGGATACGACAGTGAAGCATACTTCTTCTATGGCTTACGAATAAAACCTATCGAACTGAGAACATCTATAATTTAGTGATATTATTTTCGCATAAAAGCCATAAAAGATCAGCAAAGACACAGTAGCTTGGTAAATGGGAACAGGGACTAACTTCGATGTATTTTCTTTTAAACACTTTAATTTTGATTTTTTTCAACAGTCAATTATTATACAGGGTGTTAAGAAAACCCTGTCCGACCCGAAAGGGTAATATAGGGCTCATAATCACATGTCCAAATAAAATAATTAAATCCTACTAATATTATAAATGCGAAAGTTTGTTTGGATGTTTGTTACTCTTTCACGCAAAAACTACTGAATGGATTTTAATGAAACTTTACAATAATGTAGCTTATACATCGGAATAACACATTAGCTATAATTTAAAAAGATAGTGTATGAATTGTCATTCACGCGGGTGAAACCGCGGGGCACAGCTAGTTTGGAATATTTTTGATAGTAACAATAATAATGAATTTAGAAATAACTTTTTTTTTGTCGCAAATTTCCCTAAATTTGAGATTTAAATAAAAACTACAAGACTTCTTTCGTCGGTATTATTGGTGGCCTTTTGTTTTGATCATTTGGCAGCACCTGTGACGACGCCGAATCTCAAACTCGAATTTTGAGAAATACCTTTTTTTAAGGTTATAATTTTTATTTTCTTTTTGCCATTTTTTTTTATTTATATGTTATTTGATATCGATACCTAACAACACCTTAACGGGTCGGACAGGGTTTTCTTAACAACCTGTATAGAGTTTTCAAGTTGTTTGTTACCAATGAATGCCCGCAAAGGTTTCGCTACATTTTAAAATAAAGTGCATTTACATCATAACATTAATCGATATCTGCTTATTGTAGCAAAACATAGATACCTAACAAGATAGATAATATTTTTTTGGGATTACATCTGTTTTGCTGCTTGTCACTGTCACATAAATAGCAACTGAGATAATAGCAAACTATCATGGAACATGTATTGTGCACAAACAACACAGAAAATGTCATGTATTCACAAATACATAAAGTGCGACCATTTTTCTTTTGACGTTAGCGCTTGTCGCCATCTTTGTTTTATGTTATCGGAGCTATTGTATTTTCCTTTCACTGGTTTGAGTCCATCGTGTAATGTACAATGCAACAGCGATGACAATGACTGTACCTGATTGTACAGTCAAGTGCATTGTTTGTTTTGCTACGGTGAATCGAATTGACGTTGCGTCGAGTGATTTGTTTTTCTGTACCTTTCCTTTATTTTTTTTACACCTAAAATCGGGTATGCTTTGTGCTTCAGTATCGTTTAACTCTCTGATTGACCTTGCGTCAGCTCACGATTAAAGACTCCGGCTGAGTAAAAATTGCTTGATTTCAAGAAATGTTCGTGAGAAAACTGTTTAAAAGGTATAAAGATAGGAAAAAATAATACATTTAGTGCAATTATAAAACATTATATTTAATTCAAAAAACATTGCAGTCATGTATTATTTAGTATACAGAAAAATAACATTAACATAATAATTAAATTCTTATGACACTAAACCCATAATACAAATTTTAGAGTCCTACGCTGTAGAGCACGTAGCGTTCATTTTGTAGCTATCTTGCTACGGTTCGTAGCGACGACGCGACGCAGCCTACGTTACCACTCTACTTGGCATTAGGAGTTTTATACTGTCTAGACGCTTGAGTGATTTTGTCGGAAAACTAAAATTACTGTTTGAATTTATATTAAATGGTATTACTTTAAAACATTCTACTTGTACGTTTATGATTGTCATTCAAGTTTTATTTATCTCCAAGATCAGTACGAAGGCTGCGTTTGAAAGCTTTTTGTAGTTCAAGTGGTGATAATGTAATGACTTGAGTCAATGGTAAGGCCGCAAGGGCACGACGCAGACCTGCGCTGTACGAAGTGCCCACCGATATAACTACTTATGTAGCTGCGTATCTTCAGCGGATGCACTACGGAAAAGTTATCATATTGAACTTATTGTAATGAACATTTAAATATATTGGAATTTAAATAAACAGAAGTAAATATTTTACGCCATATATTTTTTTTCAAATTTGCTAGAGATGTGTAAATGATTATAACATGAACTCCATATTCAATTGAATTTAAAAAACGAATCGTGAATATTCGTTATATCAAAGAAAATCTCACGGTAATGAATGCCCTTACAATAATGATAATTAGTAGTTATTCTATAGGCAGTGTCGCGACCCTTCGACCGACCGTAACCCAGACCGCATAAATTATAATTAATCGACCGCAAATATATTCCTAGCGCAGTAAAGAACCCCGCTACACGTCGCTTAGCGCAGCGGCTTGACCTTCGAGGTCTTCGAGGCGAGGTTATTCCTTTACCCGACATTTTTACTAACGTACCAATTTATTTCGAATCACAGTGGCCGGTCTTAACAAAGACTGGAATCCTGCGGGAACGCAGTAATCTTTTTCTTTCCAGACACTAATAGACGGCAGACCGAAATAAGAGAAAAGATTTTAGGTAGATTTCAAAGATTCACATGTTTTCTTTGCGAATATGGGAATTCTGAATTATGGAATAATTTTTTTATAATTGTGAGACCTACACGCTTTAACTTGGTCTTGACTTATGGGTCTCTATCTAATATAATATTTAAAAAGCCATTAATTGCCGTGATATCACGTCAGGTGTCGCGCGCCGCAGGAACAAGCCAAGCGGACCCCGCGCGACGCCGTAACTTAGATCTAATCTATCGCAGTTGATATGAGGCCAGAATAACGTACGTGTACAATAGATGAAAAAAATCATGATAAAACATATTATGTTTTAGTGAGAGAAAACAGTAATATTTCCTCACAGCACTATCAGTAACAAGTGTGACAGGACCGCGATTCGTGCTGAAACGCCAGATTATGTTATTCGATGTAACACGCGTTTCCTGGTGACCTTCAAGCCTAGGTTAAACATAAGTTAACCGATATTTTTGAGCAAAATCTCAATTCATGAAATTAAATTGTAATATTTCACAAAGGCTTTCTCAAATAAGGCATTGAAAGCAAAAAGGGAATTAAAACAATGGTTTATACCAATAACACCTGAAACCTTTGTGCAAAAATTCAATGCACAATATGCCTAAACCCAGCCAATTATATGGACAATTATCGAGATAGGAAAAGGCGGGCAATTTATAAAAATAACACAAAACGGACACAAAGGTGGCCATTGTTCATGCCCGAAATTCGAGCGGGCGTATTAATAAAAAAAATACAATATGTCTCTGACAAACAAGCCGAAACGAGTGCCAACTTCGATAGGCAATAGGCTTTTAATAAAAACGTTCTACGCTCTTTGAAAAAAGGATCGAACGGTTCAATTTTCGCCAAACCGTGCGACGGCGGCGCGGGGCGTAGCGTCCCACAAAGCTTGATTATCGGCGGTCTGCACGTCATTATCTACCGCCCACCGTGTTTATTTTTCTCAGATAAAGATTAGCCTGCGTGTTTTGCCATTGGCGGGGCGGTGTGTTGAGGCAGAGGGGCGTGTGGGGGCGTGTCGCGCGCGGCCCGCCCGCCGCCGGCTCGCGCGCGCGACATGCGGCCGGGCAGCGCGAGACCATGCTCGATATCAAGAGCTCCGCCGACTATCTCAGTCGGTCGGGCACATTCACCAACTTCTCTATGTTATTTGCGGGTGAATATCACATTTTGTATTTATTGCGATTCCCTTGTGTTGTGGTGAAGTGGCACGTGCGTCGTGCAGTGTTGTGTGGTAACGGTTTGGTTCGCGAGGTCGTAAGTACAGCGGTGAACTTCGAGATAATTCATTAATGACGATACTAGAATTGTCAGAGTAAAGTTGACATTGGCTAGTCGCAACTTAGTATCAGTTTCAATGATAGGGATTTAGTTGATCTTATCTATCTAAAGAATTTAACGTGTAAGCTAAAACGAGACTGTTTATTTTGCGTAAAACTAATTGCAATATTAGATTGTAAGGAGTTAACGTTAGCGTCGTTAGGTGTATTTTTATTTTAAGAAAACGTTTCACGGCTTTTACGAAAGTGTAAATTTATTGTAGGTTACTTATGTTTTGTAAGCGTGTTGACATACTTGTATGTTTAGTGGTCTATTCTAGTTATTCAGGTGTAAGATTAGTGATTTATATTATGTCTTAGAATTCAACATTATTAACGTCAAAAGTGGATGACATTAATTTAGACTACTTTTTTAGTTTTCACATTTTTAACAAAGTGCTTGTGTGTTGCTTAGCAAAAATAAAAACAAAAATATTTTTATATAAACATTCTGTATAGATCAAAAATCCCACTAGAATGTACTGCATTCCAACAAACTCTACACCGACGCTTGTAACACCCTGTTTTATCTAATTAGAGCAATTCTTGTACAAGTATCTGTAATGGGAATATCGTATAGTAATTTAATGTAACATCGTAAAGTCATCTAATAAATATTGTGCCAACATTTGGGACTTTTAACATTTATACACAGTAGATACATTTGCATTATGATGTGTGTGTGTAAACTACAATGACTGAAATTACAACAGTAACTGTTGTAATTTCTAAATAAACTGTTGTAAATTGATACAAAACGTCGCCCTTGCTAGGCCCAAACCATGGCCTAGTGCAACATAAGCCCAGACTTGTGAATGTAGAATATTCTGCCGAAACCCTGAACAAGTAAGCAGGTACCCCTTCGCATTTTTATATATTTTGAAATCTTCGTAGGATTTTGTATGTTAGTCCTTCACACAGGCTTTGGTTTTTGCGTCGTGTTCTTGGCTACCGTTCAAACTAACTTCTATTCATAGCTATCGGTGACTCTAGCTTACATGCTCGTAACATTTCTGAATAGCTAAATGGAATAGATTTATTTATTTATCATTATTGAATTTTACAGAAATGAACCTTAAATAACAGTGCTAAATAAAGGTTTTATAAAAAAAGGATGGACTGGACAATGTCAGTCTGGTCAGCTGGTCTCAATAAAATAGGCAGAAGACGAATACAAGCGGGGACCATGTATCGTTCAGTAAGAGTATTGTAAGCCGGTGCATGCTTAAAGTGTTTGTGATTCAATGCCGTCGTTCGTGTCCCGTGACAATTCATTGTAGCTTATAATATATGTACATAACTGCACAATACTTTTTTGAAGTTTCTTTCCAGCAAAAAAAATATTTCAAATAAAAATTAAGGCACTGCAGTGGTACGACTTAGAGCGAGGAGCGAGTAGCGAGTGTGTAGTTAGTGATAGCAAACTATTTAGTAATCTGTGGTGATAGTTTTGTCGCTGGGCTACAAGCGAGTAAGCGGGCGCGACGAGCGAAACTCGCTCGGGTCATTCTATACTACTATAAAGGAAGGGAGGGCAAAATGGAACATGCCATTAAAACCCGGATCATTATGACGAGCGCGAGATTTAAGATGCACACAGTATGATAAAAACTGTAAACGGTAGGTCTTGATGCTTCATTTTACGGTAGTACCTATTTACAAAGTATAGATTTATTGAAATGATATTTTAACAGGGAAAATGACGGAAGATTGACGGTGAGCTTTTGTATTTAAGTGTAAAGTTCTAATTTAAAACCATTTACATAATTAATCAAATGTCTAGAAAAAATAACTTTAATTAGCCAAAAGTAACACTATAGGTGCAAAAAATATCATCATCATTGAAAAATAAAATACCTTTCACGACAGTCTAAAATAATTAAATGTTTTGGTTTTATTATATCGTGAACTTAAGCCTTTCATCTTGCCCTCCCTTCCCCTACTAATAATTGTTCTAAATCGCTCAGCGAGTCTCGCTCAACGAGTATATTTTCATAGTTCTTGTCGCCGCAAAAAACAAATGCTGAGAGAGTTCTCTCCGGCCAATGTGAACAGCCAGCGAGTAACTATTTATATACGCATCTCCTTCATTTACATCGGATATATATCTTGTTGTATGTTTCTTTAGCGATTAAATAGTCGATAGTTACTCACTTCTCGCCCATAAGTCGGACCACTGCCTCAGAAAATATAAAATGTATCAACCGTTCACACGGTTTGGTATTTTAGTAACCGTATTCAATTCAAACATTTTTTTTAAATAAAAACCAATTACATTACAATTATACCTACAAAAATCAAATATATAGAAAGCAAATCAACATGGTTTAATAACATATAAGGAAATACAAAAAAAGAAAAATATACTCGTCTACCTGGCATTCGCATGCAATAAATTAACTGCTCGACCTTTTTAATGCTAAGCCTATAAACTGATAAAATATCTCGTTTTCAGGTTTTAGCAAATAAATAAAGCTATTTTATATACCTAGGCCAAAACTTATAGCCGTCGCAGGGACGGCGCTGCGGCGATGTTGCTTTTGAAATTATTGAACGAACTACACTGAAAATGCTCATATTCTATGATATTTGCAAAAACTACTTCTTACTTTGACTGGAGCATTTCTGACATTGCTGTAAAATATGGTTTCAAACCCACTTTTTTTGGAAGTGTTCTCTCGCGTAAAGACTGAGTGCTGACTTTTGTGACTATAGATCTGTATATGATATACGATTATGGAAACATTTGCCGCTTTTGGAAAAAGTCGATAAAATTATTCGGTCCACGTTAACGTCCATTTTTAACGTAACGTTGGATGACCGAGCTTGGACCCAAGCCACGCTGCCGATCCGATTTGGTGGGCTTGGTGTACGTAAAGTTTCCAGTCTAGGCTTACCAGCATTTTTGTCTTCGGTCCACAGCACTGAAAAATTAACCAGCCAAATCTTAGGGTCTTCTCTGGTTGATTTTCAGATTCTGTGCATGACTGAGGCAGTAAATAGTTGGGAATTGTCCTGCCCGGGCACAGATCTACCCGAGCAACGTTCTTCTCAGAGGCAGTGGGACGAGCCGCTTTGCAGTTTGATACGGAAAGAATTAATTAATACGTCAATCAACACTGCAGAGCGCGCGCGTCTCCTGGCTGTGGGAGAATGGGAATCGGGCCTCTGGTTACAGGCACTTCCGTCAACCACTCTTGGTACAATTTTGGATGACAATACTTTCCGGCTCGCCATCAGTTTACTTTTAGGTATACCTTGTGTCGCATGTCATCGGTGTCAATGCGGTGAAACAGTCGATTGTCTCGGTCACCATGGCCTGTCCTGCAGCAGGAGCGCAGGACGTATATCCCGTCACGCAAATATTAATGACATTATTCGTCGTGCTCTTGTCATTGCCGGTGTACCAGCTGTTTTGGAACCCAATGGTTTGGTGCGCAGCGATGGTAAGAGACCTGACGGTATGTCATTGTTGCCTTGGAAATTGGGTCGGCCTTTGGTGTGGGACGCAACGTGCGTCGACACCCTTGCGCCATCCCACGTTCTAAGTTCGGCGGCCTCTCCTGGCGCTGCTGCTGGAGCAGCGGAGAACCTTAAACGGCGAAAGTATAATAACCTAATGGGTAATTATATTTTCGAGCCGTTTGGGGTTGAAACGCTCGGGTCATGGGGTCCGAGTGCACGAAATCTTTTTAAAGAACTGTCAAAACGTTTGGTAGACTCTACTCGTGATCAGAGAGCTGGTTTGTTCCTTGCACAGAGAATCGGCATAGCCATTCAACGTGGCAATGCTGCCAGCCTTCTGGGCACGTTTCCCGCCATTGACAAGGATGACGATGAGTATTTTGAGGCGTGTTAGTTTTATTTATCTATATAAGATTTAATTTTAGTCTTTGTTTGTTCTTGTATTAGATTTAAGTACATATTGAATTGAGAATATACGTTTATATTTCGGACAACATTAACAAAATTATTTATTGTTGTTTTAGGGACACACTATTTTCATCTTACATCGCAATAAATACGATGTTTTTCTTACCTTGTGTCGCTCGTATTTGTGTAGCACAACAGTGACACCCTCGGTGATCACCTGCGCACAGAATGTGTCTACTTAAAGGCATTTTGTCACCTATTACGGACTGAAAGCCCTCGAGGGTAGTTACGATGGACTGAAGGGGTTGAAAGCTTTCCACTGAAGTGCGAGGATGAGGGTGACTGTCTCCGAACGCTCTGCTGTTCAGTTACCAAGTTTTAAAAGCGGCTTATCTTTGACTGTCGGGAGGAAAATGGTTTGATGTTGGGAGCCACACACAATAGCCTAGGATTGCGTGCGGTTTCATTGTTTTATAGTTTTTTTTTAATCTAACTTACTTTATGATCTTACATTTTTAAATGACAGCAATTGTTATAGGTATCTAATAAAGCAAAGAAATAGAGTTTAATACTGGTTTATAATGTTATTTTGTTCCTATAAATACATATTTGGATTTTGCATAGAACTTGGCACTCATTTAGATCTCCATTCTTTTTGCGGCGAAATCCACAACCAAGGATCATTTTTGTATTGAACTTGGCTTTCCTTTTTTACATTTATGTTTTTCGTGGGATAAAATAATACCTTGAACATCGCCGAACTTGTCGTCGATGTCTTCTTTAATTAGACATCAACGAGTTTGGAGTACCTATTGTCTAATTTATAACGAATTGCGTCAACAATATAGGCATTAACAGTCTCATTTAAATATACGGTTACTAGGATTGAGTATAAGTACCTATATTTAAAAGAGAGAAATAAGAAAGAAAGCGAAAAGAAAGGAATCTCCGGAAATAAGTATTCATATCTTTTGTAGATCGTATTAAAATTATGCAATGTTAAGCTTGATAATTTTAATCCAGTTTGATATATTTTCTTTGCGCGTTTTCATGGCGGTTTTTTTTACATTTTCTCTTGATTAAGAATCGCGTATTTTCTTTGTAATATTACGTTACGTTGTACTTAAACGTTGCAACTTAATAACATTAAACACAAAATAACTTTAAAAACAAAGGAATATTTGGGCTTTCATGGTATATCTAATGTAAGGACCTTAAACTTCATTTTATGAAATAAATATCAACTGAGTTATTATAATAATACCTATTTACGGCCATTGTTAATTAATCTAGCATTTTTTTCACTCCTTCAAAAATGACGAATGTTCTGGTAGAATAATGAAAAAAAGCAAGAAATGTCTGATCTGAAGGTTCAATTTAGTTAGCGTAATTTTTTAAATGTGGTTTTCCAAGCATTACATTCAATTTTTTCTTTTATTTTTAAACTCAGAACAAACTGCGTATCCAATTGCGCTTGCTACTAACATAACACGTTTCTTTATACAAGGAAGATTCATCTGTAAGTACTGTGATAATATTATTATAATCACTCTAATATTATCTAGTTGTCAATTTAAGTAAACTTTTCATCTTTTTCATATTTTTTTGGATCGATAGCAATTTGTTAAATATCGTGCTCCCAGTAGTTGGCCACACTTACTGCAGCGTCATTGGCGAGGTTAAGATCCTCCAAAGTGCAATAATTTGTAAACTACTTCATCAGTATTACAGAATACCTACTTGTGATGATATGAGTATAGAAATTGTCATTTATCGATCTCACGGCTGATAACAATATTTGTCTTTAATTATTTCTTTGTTGCTGTCAGTTTAATCTATAAACCAACTTCAAGTCTGACTGATCAATTAACTTGAAGGTCTTAAACATAAAAGGCTACAAAAATAGACTAGCACTTATATCTAAGTTCAGTAGACAGTTTAAAGCATTACAGTTTATTTTTATCAAAATAAAATTTAGAGGCCTAAAGTAGTTTAACTATAAATCTTCTCAAGTCTTCTGCAAATAAACAAATTCTCACTTTAATTTAACTTAAATAAAAAATCTTCGAAATTAAAATAGTTACCAAACGTATTGCGTCGCAACCATGAATTCCTGCCCGAAGCGGCTTCCCTAACATTAGCACCGTGACTAACGTATTCGTGTTGTTCGCAGATGCCTCATACAAGAGTACTTGGACCACACACGCCACGTCACAGGGCTCGCAAGGTAAGAACTTTGTATTTCTTTAGCAGTGACGTCACAACCACTTCATTATGATGGCGTCACATGCGCCCATTTAATGTAGCTTTACAATGTGTTGTGTGTGACATTCTACAGTTATAAGCTGGGGTAAAATATGTTGTTTTAACTGAATACAAGAACAGGGTTGTCAAGTAGTAACTTATCGTGTCGAGTCTGTGATAGTTATGTATTTTTAGATTAAAATGATCTCATCGTTTAAAGAATGTTTAACTATAAATAATTCATAAAGTACATTTAAACCGTTTGAGGATCATCAGTTAAAAAAGTTTTATTAACCTAAGGAACTATTTTTAGTTTGTAGTTATACAAAAGTGTGTTCTTAATACATTCTGTTCTTTAAATAAATTGTCATTTATGTTCTGCATATTTTTGGAATATTGCTAAATGTAGTATTCAAAAGTGAGTTAGAACATACGACTAAAATAGGCATTGAGCATACTTGCCTTTAAACGGAGAGTCTACAAGAAAGCTACGTGTTTTACAAACTACCAGATAAAATGTCCGAATACTTGTTTTCTAGAAAACAATATAATAATCTATGATCCTTGTTAACTGGTACCTAGATCGTTAAGCTGTCTTATTAAGGCAATATAATAATATGCTACTCACGCATAATATGAATATTGAGGACACTCGATTAAAAAGTTTAAAAAATTAATATTAAAAAAAGTAACTAGTTCCCTTTCATTAATTTACAAATATAACTACGATTTTAAATCAAAAAATAGAATGTTATACTCTAAACGAGGGCTGTACCTACTGAAAATTTCGGGAATCAAGGAAGTGACACAACATTAATATTTAAAAATGTATTTATTGCTTTTCGAAGTATTCTCCGCGAAATTTGACACATTTTTCCATACGATGGAACCAATTATTGAAGCAACCATTCCATACGGAAGTTGGGGTCTCCAAAATGGCCGTTTTGTAGGCGTCCACAGCTTCTTCAGGTGATGAAAATCTCTGACCACGCATTGTATTCTTTATTTTAGGGAAAGTATAGAAATCATTAGGGCTTAGGTCGGGACTGTACGGCGGATGGTCTAATAATTCTATGTTTTCTTGCTCTAAAAACTCTTTTGTTCTGTGCGCGGTGTGAGAACTCGCATTGTCGTGATGGAGGATGATGCGGCGGTTGCAGTTCTCTTTACGGAGTTCAGAAACGACCTGTGATTCTGCATTAACTGTTCTATGTCCCTCGAGAGGAATAGTCGCAACATGGCCGGTTTTGGAGACAAACGTGGCCACTTTTTTTTTGCAACACTCCGTAAACGAACAATTTTAGTTGGCTTTAACTCATTTTCGAACACCCAAACTCGTGACTGGTTTTTTGTTTCGGGTTCGTACGCGTATATCCAGGATTCGTCACCTGATAAAATGTTGTATAAAGCATTTGAGGATCCTGCGTGGAATCCTTCGAGAGTTCTGACGCACCAAGTAACGCGAGCCGCTTTTTGCTCTTGACAGAGCGAATGCGGTATCCATCGGGAAACAACTTTTTTACTCCTAATTGTTCATGCAAGATTATTTGTATTTGACTCATGCCAATGTCTAAATTTGCCTGAATTTCGCGGTATGTCACATGTCGATCGATAAATTGGCGATAAATTGTGGTTTTGGATGGGGATTTGGGGGGTTTTCACCAAATGCAGAAAGCATCCGGTCAACACACTGTTTTAGTGTTAAACCGCTTCGAAAGTCATAATAAATCATCGCTCTTGAATTTTCTCGAGTCAATTCCATTTTCTCAACGACTAAACAAGTTTGACAAGACCTTGTGACAAGACCAAGAATCTTTTTTTTAAATAAATAAATGGTATTCGATTTTTAAAACCAAGGAGTTTTCAATTAAAAAGATTTTAATATGACAGGAATAGTGGAAATATTCCATTCCCGATACTTTTAGTGCAGCCTATGTAGTTGAATGTGAAACGTTTTAAAATCTCCATCTAAATTAACTTTATGTATTGGTGCCCCAAAACTAAAAGCCAGCGTATCTAGGCAATATGACGTCACCGTGTCATTTCACGCGCAAAAATCAAAACAATAGCCCCCTAAAACGTTGCACGCTCGCGCGCAGCGGAGCGCGGCGCGGCGCGTGGCCGGCGCGCGCCTCCACAATACTGACTTAATTCTTTGATTGACACTTACAATATTTCGATAACTGATGCAATATTTTGATGATTATCACTGAAGGGCTCCAGTATTCGCGCGCGGGGTTCCGTGTGCTCATGCAGATTAACTTGTTAATTCACAATTTAAATGTATTGTTTTCATGTTGAGTTTAAACTGTGTGACATTTTGCACGGTTAAATTTTTATTACTATGCAATGTAGTCTACATCAACTTGTAATAAAAAGCCATTTAGGGAGTTGGAAAACTTAAGTAAATTAATATAAAATGGATAAAACATTGATTGTACAGTTGATACTTTACTTACTGTGCTTGCATTGAGGTCATTTTGGTTCCTGAAATTATAGGAACTAATAGAATAAAATAACAATAACAAGTAATAATTCCAATCACAGACATGTTTTTTATGCCTTTATGTAAGACGAGGAGACGGAGCAAGCGTTGATGCTGATAACATAACAAAATTGCCATTAATCCTAGAGTGTTTCAGAGTGCTAAATTAAAACACTTTATACATTTGATTAACTAGTATTCATATGGACCGGCCCTTATGAATAACGACCAAGAGCATTGGCCTAAATGATAAAATTATCATTTAGGCCGGCCCTTTTAAAACATCCCAATGGCCCATGATCCATTTAAACATCAAGGTTTAAGGTATCTTATTTGATGCACATTGCCATAAAGCAACCCGACACGGATAGGTTAGGTTCAAAGCGGGACTCTGTAGATCAAATATTATAAACAAAACCAAACCGACACTACATTTGATCTGTTTTATTAATTCGGCTAACTACTAGCCTCCCTAGAGTAGTCTAAGGAGGCATTATTCCTAATGACCAGGAAATGTGATTAATCATGCTGTTTTAATCACATGTCCCAATTAATACAGGCCTAATGTGTACAGCCGGTTCGTATTAATATAGTGTGTATTTGATAAATTTCCCGAAACATATTATATTTGTATCATCTTCTTACCTTCAACCATAGGCCAATTAAAAATACGCGACAGTCAATTGTTTTAGAGATATAACATTTTAAGTAATGGATATAATAGTAAAGACATTACCGCATAAGGTTTAAAAGTGTATAATAGCAAAACAATTTTAATTTAAAGTAATAATGTATTAGGCACCAATTATTTTATTAAGCTTCCCCTTTTAACTCTATAATCAAAAACATATTTACGAAATAAAATAAGGCGTAATATTTAATGATAATATTGTACAACACGCGAGGTTCCGCTCCCTCGCCCACGCCCGCGCCCGCGCCCGCGCCCGCGCCCGCGCCCGCGCCCGCGCCCGCGCCCGCGCCCCCTGTGGCGGCTGCACTCTTGTGGCACTCGCGGGAATATCACACCAGCGGCAGTGGTTTAAACAACATTCACAGATTATTTGTAACAAATACCCTTAGGTACCTGACAAATATTAAATACAGTAAATAGTTATTGAATAAAAATAAATACTTAGGTAATTCTTCTCCTTTTTTAATTCTATTTTTATAAGTTGTATAGTTTTAGAACTTTACTTTTATGCAACGAAAACCATTAAGTATTAACAAAATATATAATTTAGCACCAATATCCTGTATTGAAAAGATTGTTTTCAAATAAAGGATACGACTATCAGTCAATCAATCTTAACAATTATTTTCATGTTTCATAAACAAATCAATTTATTATTCAATTCATTATTTTTAGCTAATGTAATAAAGAGCACATTAACAGCAAAACAACGGAGGTCGGTGCTCGGTAGGCACATTGATTAGCGTACCCGCCGGCCGCGGACCGTACCACTGCACAGTGTATCGAAACTGCTATACGACGGAAAATCGTTTTTTACTATTTTCAATTTTTAATGAAAATTTCCATTTCCAAGTTTTTCCCTATAATTGATAGTTTGCCCTTAAAAAATCAAAGTATCAGTTTTAGAAAATAAAAAAACAAATGTCCCTCATACAGCACTTTCGATCCACTGTGCACCGTCGCGTCGACAGCGGCGCGGCGGGCAGCGGCGGCCGGCGCGGTGGCGGGGCCACTAGGGACCAATCTTTTAACCGTTATAATAATGGAGCGATCATTATTCGTTTAAAGGTTAAGAGTGTTTAAAAATAGTCCAATTAAAGATGTAAGGTTAATGAACATTTTTTGTTAAAGTTAAATTTTTATTTATATCACACATACAGTTTTTGCCTATGTAGATTACAAATATGTTTATTACGTCCGTCCGTTTGCTATGATGGTTAATAAAATAATAGCAGCAATGTAGGTAGATATTAAAACGACATATAGCTAGGAAGAAATAGATCATAATAAAAAAAAACCTTTTTTTAAACTGGTATTTTGACTGATCACTGTCAGTCCCTATTTGAAACTAAAATTATTAGTCGACTAGTAATGCCTCAGCGTACAAACCAATTTTTTTTTAATTAAAATGTGTCTTGCTATGTATTTAAGTTACAAAATCTTTTTTTCAGAAACTAATGGGTAACAACTACATGACAATTTATTTGAATAAAAACACCCCTCTGCCCTGAGCTGCCCCTAAAATTGAACTCTAGCTAAACGGCAATCTAAATGTTATTCATTAATGTTTGCCCCATAGTTTCATCATTTTCAGTTTATTAATACGTTTTACTCGATTTTTTTAATCTATTAGGAGGGGAGCTTTTTGGTTGTAGAAGTACGTTGGAGGTGCTGAAAATTACATAATAATAGTATATAATAGCATTGTACAAAACAGGCCCTATTAATTAGTAGTTTATTATTAGAACTTTTAATTAAATTATTTTCATTGTTCACATCACATTTTGCACAAAATTTGCTTTTCATAAAACATCTTAATGTCAAATATTATTCTCACATTTTGTAATAACGGAATAAAAATCACAAAAGAATCCCATTTCCAACGTCGAAAGTCAGTTAAGATCCGGACCAATATTTTAAGTCGGGAGTTTGCACGTCAACGAGACGCGGCGAGCGCCGGCGAAAATTAGCTAAAAGTGGCTTTCGTCACCGTCCTCCGTACTCCTCGCTCCTGCCAAGCCAATCATAGGTTAGAACGAGACGGGAAATGCAGGAAAAACCGCTCCAGGCATCAGGAGGGAAGCGGTAAGCACCCTATTGTTTTGCACTCCCTGAAGCGAGAACAGTTTGTACTTATACGCCTGTAGAAGAATTGTAATTTAGAACGAAAATTTTGCGCTTATGTATTGGGTGCACGGACTGGATATCAAAAACTTCTGGGTTGGGTTTGCCATTATATATTTTGGGTTCAAATAAATAAATATAAGTTCTGTCGTCTATTAAATATTAATGAAGAGAATAAGAAAACTCCAGGCTATTTTAAACCCAGTGTATATTGTCATTTGTATCAACAGCTTAGATCTCAATATAAGTTAACAGTCTCTCAAGACCTCTTAGGTTACTAAGTGATCTTCGGAAAAACAAATTAACGTATTGATAGAAGCTTGATAACGTTACAGTGAAACTTCTCCTGTTTTAAAGTCTTCATTCTCTTTCAACATGGTGTCTGCAGATCCCAACAAACAATAAATCTCTGTTTTTACATTAGTATAGCATCCATATTACAGCCATTTTGATTTAACAATCGCTTGCACTCTCTGAATGAAATTTAAAATGTATTTTGATTAAAGTGAATGTTCGCTCCTTGGTTTCAAGTCCATTGTAACATATACTACAGGTATGACAGGGCCAAACCGTTGACAGAATAATTCAATTTCGGAGGTTGAGTTTTCGTGTTTGGTGTAACTGTATTTTAAATTTTCTGCATTTACTTCAAAAACACACAGTAAAGAAAGCCTTGATAATTATCTTCATAATTAACTTCACCTTTTACAATTGCATTAGAATTTTCTAGGGTCCAAGATTGGGTTGAATACGTTGGGTGCAATAAGTTATTTGGTAGGCACTATAAATTATAATAACTATTTATTTATATTAATTACTAGCTGACCCGGCAGACTTCGTACTGCCTCAATCTATCGATTTTAAAGTTTAGGCTTTTATATCTAAAAGCCTAAACTTTTCAAATTTTTTTTATTTAATTCCGACCATTTTCATATTTATTCACCTTTTAAAACTTCTCTGGACTTCCACAAATATTTCAATACCAAAATTAACCAAATCGGTCCAGCCGTTAACAAATTTTAGCGAGACTAACGAACAGCAATTCATTTTTATATACAGGGTGTTAGGAAACCCTGTCCGACCCGAAAGGGTGATATAGGTATCGCAATCACATGCACAAATAAAATATTAAATTTGGAATATTCATGATAGTAACAATAATAATGAATTTTGAAATAACCATTTTTTGCCGCAAAATTCCCTCAATTAGTGATTAAAAAAAACCACAACACTATTTTCGTCAGTATTATTGGCGGCCTTTTGTTTGATCATTTGGCCAGCCCCTGTGTCGTCGCCGACTCTCTCTCTCGCTTTCTAGATTATTTTTTTTGTATGTTATAATTTTTTTTTTCCAATATTTTTTACATTAATGGTATCAGTTATCGATACCTAACAACACCTTAACGGATCGGACAGGGTTTTCTTAACACCCTGTACATAGATTTTAGTATGATACATATTTATGAATAAAAAACAAGATGTGTATGTGTTATGTGTACCTACGTAATAGGAAATAACCAATTTACAGTTTTTTTTTAAAACAACATCGTATTATAAGTGACAAAAGCTATAATAAAAAAGTAAAACTAATAATAAATGGAAATAAGATATATTACACCATTTAACTAACCAATTAACCTGGCACCTCCGGTCTAGTCTGTATAGTCCGGATCAATCGCAAATAGTTTGGTTGCAATGATGCTTCCGAAAATTATTTAAGATGCTAATTACTGAGACAGATCTGGATTGTTATTATTGGTTAAAATTAACTTTTTTCAGTAGTAAAAACCTTAACCTAAAAATTCCAAGAATGATGAATGAAATGAAACTAAACAGACAGTTGGCTCTTGTTATTCTACGACATTATAGAACAAATGAGCAGCGCCGTTTGAGAAACCTTCAAGTAGGCATCAAATGGTTTTATAAAACACCTTAGGTTTTAGTCAAACCGTTTGAGCTCCCCGGGACAAAGTCCTTTAACATTGTAAAAAATATTGGTTATTGTAAATTGTAACTAATGGGTCGAACAACTGGTTCTTCGATAAATCTACATAATTATTAAATTCAAAGAGACACAAAGATGGAATTATCTCAGGTTCTTTTGTGTTTACTAGACGACAATGATCTCATTATTTTACTTTACGATGTTAATCTCTATAGTTATAAGAAGGCAGGTAGACCTAGTCGAATTTTCAAAACAAGGGTTTAGTTGCCGCATAAAAAATTTGTTGCAGTTGTATTATGTACTCCAATTTAAAATCGACTTAAATGTAAAATAAAAAAGCAAAATCAAAGTTATTTTGAAATATCCAAAGTTCCAGTTTATTTGTGCAAAAACCACTTTAGATTATGTAAAAAACAGCACATCATGTTCTATTAACCACTTGAAGTCCCCTCAGAATCTCGGCGCGGGATTAAACCATCCCTATTGTCAAACTATCACCTAAAAACAATTTAAATACGACCGCCAGGGATTTGAACCACAGATTAGATATCTCATTACACCACATCAAAGGCGACTCGTGTCAAAACTATTTGTTGAGGGTGTAATGAAACTCTCAGAGACTGCATTTTGATTCAAACGACTGGATTTTTGGTCGGTTGTTCTTTATATAGGGTATTGTAGCTTGATTAGGTATTTAAATTTATAAAACGAAGCTTTTACCTACTAGTTATTGTTCAATGCTCGCTTAAGCATTAGATTATTTATTAGTTTGTTTGAATTATAAAATCATATATTATCTCATAATTTAATAATTATGTAGATTTATCGAAGAACCAGTTGTTCGACCCATTAGTTACAATTTACAATAACCAATATTTTTTACAATGTTAAAGGACTTTGTCCCGGGGAGCTCAAACGGTTTGACTAAAACCTAAGGTGTTTTATAAAACCATTTGATGCCTACTTGAAGGTTTCTCAAACGGCGCTGCTCATTTGTTCTATAATGTCGTAGAATAACAAGAGCCAACTGTCTGTTTAGTTTCATTTCATTCATCATTCTTGGAATTTTTAGGTTAAGGTTTTTACTACTGAAAAAAGTTAATTTTAACCAATAATAACAATCCAGATCTGTCTCAGTAATTAGCATCTTAAATAATTTTCGGAAGCATCATTGCAACCAAACTATTTGCGATTGATCCGGACTATACAGACTAGACCGGAGGTGCCAGGTTAATTGGTTAGTTAAATGGTGTAATATATCTTATTTCCATTTATTATTAGTTTTACTTTTTTATTATAGCTTTTGTCACTTATAATACGACTAGCTGTGCCTGCGACTTCGTTCGCGTGGATGACGAAACTTATCAATGAGTTTTTAACCGCAAAATTAAGTTTGTTTTTTATTGTTTATACTTTTCCGGGATAAAAACTACCCAGTGTGGTGCCCAGGATAATAAAGAATAATTGTACCAAGTTTCATCGTAATCGAACCGGTAGTTTTTCCGTGATACCTGAACAAACAGACAGACAGACAGACAAAAATTTTTTTTTTTCACACTTTTGGGTTCGGTGTCGGTCTAGTAACACCCCCCGCCATTAATTTTTTTGATATTTTCAATGTACAGAATTTTCACTTTTACAGATTTATTATAAGTATAGACGTTGTTTTAAAAAAAACTGTAAATTGGTTATTTCCTATTACGTACACATAACACATTTTGTTTTTTATTCATATGTTTCTAAAATCTTTATAAAAAATGAATTGCTATTCGTTAGTCTCGCTAAAACTCGAGAACGGCTGGACCGATTAGGTTAATTTTCAATCACAGCTAAAACAATTGCCAACAATCATTAAAATGGAACACAATAGTATAGATACAGACAAATGACAGTCGTTTTTTTTTCAATCTTCGTACCCAGTCATAACAATAATGATTTTATTGTTTAGCTCCACAATAATGATGTCGTCCAAGGGATTTTAGCTCTTAGCTGCCTAAACGTATGTTTTTTTATTGCTTTAAACATTGCTTTTTGTTCAATTGGAGTACGTTTTGTCAATCGATTAAAAATGAATGAAATAATAGTTTTATTCTATAATTGCAGTAGGTATTATATATTTATTGAAAATAATTTGACGTATTCTGTTTTGTTTTGTTGAATAAAACAATGATCTCATTTATATTAGTCTTACAGTTTTCATCGGCTCTTAAAATTTCTCTTGGTGGCATCTTATTATGTAGAGATATCTTAGGTTTTGGTTTAAACAAATTAACCCGTCTTCTGATCTTCATCTGATTGTTCATTGACAAGGATAGGCATTTGGTCTCAGGGGCAGAAACACCCGAGGCGCTTATAAATGGTAATGTTTTCGATTTTCAACTCTCTACCCCACTCACACGGTTGATATTTGTATATGCTCGAGACGTGTAAGATTAGGTTCTCTTTGATGCTCTCAATAGGATTTCACGCATAGTTAGTGTTAGAGCAATATTGTGGAAAGTTCTTTGATTCTCGGTGTATTTTTGATTTCATGTTTTACGGTGTTTGATTATTTTAGGGGAGTACAATCGTGATAGTGACATCCATAAAAAATATGTGTAGGATTTATACTTGACGTAACAATACTGGTATTCTATACTAGATAGAAGAGTCCTGTGCTCGGCAATGGTTCTTTATAGGCCGGTATTATGATTATGTTTAAGTAGGTAGATCAGTATTCGGCCAGTCGTGTGGTTCTACATGACGAACAAATCTATATTTCTGTATGGAAGATTATTCTTATAAAAATGACAACATAGTGAGGCAGTAGAGCGTCCGCGCGGCTCCGGTCATACCCGCGGTGAACATCGATGATCGATCACTTGTAACTCGAGCGCTGTCACGCGGTGAAAGCACTATCTCTGGGGATTCTCTTTTACTTGTATAAAGTTAGCTGGCGACTGTTGCAGTATAATACGTTAACCCAAATAAGAAAATCGCATTCAGGAATAATTCGTCGTGCTCTTGTCATTGCCGGTGTACCAGCTGTTTTGGAACCCAATGGCTTGGTGCGCAGCGATGGTAAGAGACCTGACGGTATGTCATTGTTGCCTTGGAAATTGGGTCGGCCTTTGGTGTGGGACGCAACGTGCGTCGACACCCTTGCGCCATCCCACGTTCTAAGTTCGGCGGCCTCTCCTGGCGCTGCTGCTGGAGCTGCGGAGACCCTTAAACGGCGAAAGTATAATAACCTAATGGGTAATTATATTTTCGAGCCGTTTGGGGTTGAAACGCTCGGGTCATGGGGTCCGAGTGCACGAAATCTTTTTATAGAACTGTCAAAACGTTTGGTAGACTCTACTCGTGATCAGAGAGCTGGTTTGTTCCTTGCACAGAGAATCGGCATAGCCATTCAACGTGGCAATGCTGCCAGCCTTCTGGGCACGTTTCCTGCCATTGACAAGGATGACGATGAGTATTTTGACGCGTGTTAGTTTTATTTATTTATATAAGATTTAATTTTAGTCTTTGTTTGTTCTTGTATTAGATTTAAGTATTGAATTGTAAATAAGGAATAAATATTATTAAAATAGGATGAGACTGTTTGAAAGTGCTTATTTCTGAGGAATATTGTTATTATTACACTGAAAATAACTATAAAATGTAATTATCACTGACTCATAAGCTTAATCTTCCCCGAAATTTAATAAAAAAACTTGGACTCTATCAACATTCAAATCTGCCGCAGGTAGAAGATATTCATACACACACAAGGCTTTTTTTTATGTTAACTTTTTTTGTTTCAGGCTATGGCACCAATTCGTTGTCAGCCATGTCGAAGACGACGCTCGATGCGCACACGCATCTACGTCAACCAGGTCAGTTATCTTCAGATACTATATCAGATACATAAATAGAAAAACCATCAAAACCTTTACTTGACAATAAAAAATAGCACATATACTATGAAACACATATACAGTGAATTATAATAATACTACATTGATATTATAAATGTTTAGAGTAACACCCAAAAAGCCCATCTCTCTAGTCAAGTTAATAAATACGTGAAGATGGTAAAACTACAAAGATCTCCCTCCAGGTAAGAGGTTCTCGGGCAATCTAACGAACTATAAATTGTCCGGGGCTCACACGCGGCCACTGTTTGTTGTCCACGGTCAGTTACACATCGGACATAAAGGTTATTTGTGTTCGAGCACTGAGATTGTATGTATATCCAGTCGACTATGGAAGTTAAAATAAGAGTTAAAATCTAACAGAGACTCAGATCAAATCAAATTTGCGTGTTTTGGTGACATTCTTATTAATATTCATATCAGTTAATTCAAGTTACTCAAAATTGTTCAGTTAATTAAAGTGATCCCATATTTTAATGATCATACAAACTGATCATATTATTTATAGTATTATAATCCTCCTGATCCCAATTATTCAGGCTCAGTTTAAAATAGTTTACCTACTCCACTCTGTTGTGATAAATTATAAATCTTCGGTAAAATATTATAATCAATTTAGAATTATATTTCAACATGATTTTCCATTAGCACTTGGCATGGTGTTGAAATGATTCATCTTCATTAGTAGAGAACCAGGAAACATACTCTTATCTCTAATGAAGAAAGCGGCAAAAGTGGATTTAGTTATGGACCCCTGGAACGTGACCCTGCTACTGAGCAGCAGCAATGGACGCTTTTCTTGGTCAATAAGTAGACTAATTACTTATACTTGTTATATCTAATCATATAGTAGGAAACAATCATCGTTTTCTGATACAAAGCAGCTTTCAATCTGCCTCTGTGATTTCCAAAACTGGCATTCAATTCCTGAATTTTTCCTTGACATGGAGGGCATTGGAGGGCCTGCAAACAGTCTTTAGTTTTAGCCGTTTCATTGATAAAACGAATCCTGGGAACCGTTAAACGCGTATTGAGACAAAGTCAAATGCCAGCGAGTCCACTAAGTGTCAAAATTCAGCGCATTCATTCTTATGTTCATATTTGTCATTCATAGCTACAATAGTTCCAGCCAATATTGATTGAAACTGTGAAGGTGTTGCAAAATGCAACATATTTTTACTTATTATCAGAAAAGCGTAAAGCTTAAACATAGTGTGATTACACCATGGTTTCAGATGAAAGTTTATACAAACCACAATATAGGCAGTGCAAGCAAGCACAGTAAGTAACGCGACCCTCCGCGGGCGGCTGGCACGCGGCGCCGGCAAACACCGGACCCAATGTTTTCTAATGAAATCGAGAAGTGACGCGCCCGTGCGCTGTCACTCACTCTGGCCGCACCAACGACACATGCATGCTCCGATATTTCCGTCAGTCAAGACTTTAAACACCTCAAAAACCAACGGCAAAATTTGGAAAATGGCCTTGACTTTATGAAACTTAAATCTAAAACAATTTAAATTCAGATTCTGTCTTGATTCGTTCATATTAATTTTTTTTGACGTTCATATTGTGCGGCACGAGAAAAAGGAATGCCTTGTTCAGCCACCTTCCTACATGCTTGTGAGGCGTACTACTGAGCCAACTGCTTATTAACATGCTATGCCTTATCACGCCCATATTTTTCTTTGATTAGTACCTAGGGTCGGTATGTGTTACAAAATTTTCCAAAGTGGAGTAAGTGTAATCAAAGTATTTTGATTTTTATATCAAAATCCCAAACAATTTATCTGCAAAGTTACCTAGCTAGAATTCACTAGATTTGACCAATAAAACATGTTTACGTAACGTTTGAGCCGCCGCTCCCAGTTCCATGCAAACAGGGGTAAGTAAAAATGGGAAAGAAATCAAAACTTTATGTTCGCAGGCGCGCGTGCGGTGACGGGCGACATTGTCTTTTTGTGTGCCGATTGTAGTGAGGGGCCCACGTCATGCGTAACTTATCGCCTTTGACGCTATCCAACCGAACTCTGGGAGTATGTAAGAATTTAGTATGAATATAGTTTGTGGGAATGATTCGAATCGTATCTTACCCTTTTATGGCGCTATCTTGTATTGTTACTGGGGTTTCTATTTTGATTATCTTCATGTCTGTTTATACGGCTAACCTAGCTAATTAGTTAAAAGATGAGTGGTATTTTGTATGGTTTAGTACCAAATATACAGTTATACACAAAATTCAAAGATTTTAGAACACGGACCATGAATGTACCTACAATATTTGAGGGAACTTGTGCATTTATAAATCATAATATTATAAGAAGTAAACGACTCGTCGTCTTCTAAATACTGACAAAGATAATTCCACAATAAATTACAACGATAAACTTGAAATAAGAATTTGATACACTCATAGATCATAATTCTAGAGGCGCAAAAGGCACACAATAGAAAGACAATGCAATAAAAATGTACCTCAAACAAGATATCCAATACGATTGATCTCACAAAACCATTACTAACCAATAATCATACGTCTTTACAAATAGGAATGTCAAAATAAATCTGCCGGGGTGAACATTATTGAATCGCAGAGTGGGGAGCCCAGAGTCGCAATCAAACGGCTAATGCTACAGGGGCCACGGAATTGCACTAACGACCCACTGGGGGACCCGTAATGCACTGAAATCGATTAATTATACTTTTATGGACTTTCTGTTACTTCCAAGATCCTGGCTGGCTACATTTGGATGTGCTTGTAACAATTTATTTTGGTTAGACTTTATACATCTCTGAACTTATTTTATTAGAAGTTAGTAGTTTTTTCTAAACCTTAACTGTAAGGATCACTGACAGATTTTTGTTCAGAACGTTTTATTAGTTTCGTTTAATTATTTCCCACTACTCAATAAATCGCATAAAATGAGCATATCAAACTATTCAAATATCTTATTTAGACTTAGTAACAATTATTTAGGTTTTTTGTTATTAAGTAATTACCTACTATAAAATAAAACTAGTAGATAATCTTCTACCCAAATTATTTTTAATAAATATTATTATAAAGCGCAGCAAAAAGTTGCGTAGTTTACTGCATTTTCATCTACATCTTTATTGAGTACATAAATATTGCACCTTTTTATGAGCTCCATGAAAAATAATAATCTTAGTGTAGGTAAGAAATATTAAGCAGCAAAAAATTACCAGCTTTTATTGATCGACGGATGTCTATGCTGGCGTCATAATTGGAATACAAATTCGCTCTTTGACGCCGCGGCCGCACGTCGGCCAGTGATTTGGCCCTTTGTGCCGCACGCATTAACTCCTTCAGGCCTCCAGCTACACCCCACACTTTACCTACCGACAACCATAATACGACTTTAACTTAAAGCACTAAGGTGCAAAATTGTCCTGCAACTTTATCCACCAACGATTTTCGATTTTCAGCTAACGCATTAAGAACTATTTCTCTTTTGTCGTATTGACGCACATCATTGCCTTTAAAAGCTCGCAGTAGAAGTATAATGCGTCTTATTACGTTTAAGATATAGTCGAAATCAGACCATGCGTGTGTTTGTACTGCGAAAGATTAGTGGTAATAGCGCGTAATTACAGTAGAAAAGGCTAACACCGTAAGGTTCATTTGCCGAACACCAATCAGTTGTGATGTGAAGGGGTTTCGGTTTGAGCACCGCTCGACGCTCTGGCCAGCAACTGATTCACTTAGCGGCAAACACTTTGAGGGCACTCGTTTGGACGTCTCGTAAGTTTCCTTAACTAGACCTTTATGGGATTTTATTTTATTTTAAGGGGCTCTCCGACTGTGTTATTTAATATCTAAAACGGGCGACAGAATGATTTTAGAAAGATATTCAATTTGTTATTTATGGCAAGCTCTAATACAAGTTTGTGTTTAGGTTTACCGGTATTATAAACTTTAATTTTATAGATTCTCCTCCATAGCAAATGCACTGGGGATCGAATGATGTCTATTATTTGATTTCCTAATGTTCTGCCACTCAACAACAATGGTACTTAAATTATTTAATTTTGTTTTCAGTTTGGTTTGAATAAGAAAATCACAACCAAATAATTGTGTAAAAGCATAATACTTATATTATGCTTTTCCATAACTTGCTTAAAATCTATTCGCATAATAAACTACGTGCCCCAAGAAATACCTCGACACTGGAACGAAATATTTCATATGGAGTTCACTATGTTTGCTATAAGAATGTATTGTTGACACAGCGTCGAGGGGAAGCGACAGACCGTCCCAGCAAACAGCGGGGGACATATGTCCACTGGTGAAAATAAAAACGATAAATATGCTGGCCATGCTTTAGATGACAATAAATATAGTCAATGGTTAGACGTTAGCTGCCCAACGATAAACGTAACAGTAGGCAAGCGCCAACTCAAAGGCATTTAGAAGGAAAAATTTAAAGTCAAACTCATCATGTCATCACGGCTTGAATAATCCTGACAATGAGTTCTCCTATATTCCTGACAAAAAAAAAAGAATTGGTACAGTAGCTAAATCAATTTGCCAACGAAATGATGGTATATAAAATGTTTGAACTGTCCCTAATTTCTGAAGGACCTACAATAAAACTCGCAATCAAATAAGACTTAAACCTTTACAAATCAAAAATCAAATGATCAGATATAAGAAAAACAATCAAAGTACCAATAAGTGGCAACAGCAGCAACAGCGGGGGCCGGGACGCACGTCCCACCAATTTTGATCGCAAATGGAAAACGTAATCGCTTTCGTCAATTCTATTTGGGACGTTCCAATGATATAACTTCGTTTATGCAGGTGGTCGTGTGATTCCAGTAGAATTCGAAAGACTATTAGGTTTAAAATTAAACGTTCTACCTACGTACTAATTGGAAAACGGCGGATTCAAACTTAGGTCTTTAGTACTTCTCGGTTTAGAATAAACTAATGTACTACTCTTTTCATAAAATGTGCAACATTATTATATGTTTTGTAAATTTTAAGATATAGTTACTAATTTATCGAGGTGTGTACCTATTGTAAATGTGATGAATATAAATAAACCGATTTTTTTTTTCTTATAATTATGCTCATATATTTACCACTAGGTACTTAGTTGGTTATGTAGAGAAGCATTTTATTTATATTCGTTCACATTTTTTTGTTTAGATTTGTTTTTCGATAGGTACATATTTTGCACAAAGTTGATAATTATGCACTTTTCGTAAAATAAGTCAGTATTCGCTAATTATTCAAATCAAAATAACAGAATAGGTAATATTCATGAAAGGCATTCAAGCAACTTTTCGAAGTATCAAATTAGGGCTCGTGTCTTTCTATAAATATAATCATTTCGCTCGGGCGTCCAAACGCGGACCAAAACGGGTGTAACGTCAAACGAATGGAAATTGGTTACCGTTGTGAAGGGTGGCGACTGCAGCGAATTATTAACTTGTGTCGAGATATAAATTATGATTTGGAAATTATGGGGCATTTTAAAGTTGATCATAAAATGATTTAATATGCCAGCGATTTGGTTTTAATAGAGAAAGTATAAATAGTACATTAGAATGGAGTAGGACTACTATTTGATCATAATTGTTAATATTAGTAGTAGTTATTTTCATAGTAGGTAATAAAAGATGGATATATATTTTTTTCTTACAAAAGCACGATATCAAATATTGTATACCTAATACTCGTGGTATGAAAATTACTATTTTCTCTTACTTATTAGACTAGTATGCTTGAGATCACCTTCGGATGGGTATAATCAGCATATCAGGCGCAAATACCCGGCCGCTCGTGACGCATCGCAGCGCTCGCAAGCATTCCGCGATCATTTATCATAATCATCTCGATTGGATCGCGCCTCGCCCCTACAAGCGGCTATTTACCCACCCTCGATTTAACTATTATTGTGAACATTTTTTTCATGCTTAACTTGGCTTTTGTCAGTAACAGTGAGTTGCAACATTCGCCGTCTTTCATCTTCGTTAATAGTGCTTTGACAGACTTTAATAGGCTCTTCTTCCGCTGTATTCAACTCACTAATCACCTCGTTTTTAGCTTTATGTATATATCCATGCTATTATACTTGAGTACTTTTATGTATACATTTATCTTTTAAATTGATTATAACCAAAAAATTATAATGCAATCAACTAACAGTATAGCAGTATGGTGAAAAGAAGATTGTTATGACTGCGTAATACCACAGAACAATGATTATACTTTCAATAGGTTTCATGTGTAACATTGAACCGTTTTCAAACCAAATAAAATTTAAATTCGAACACTGAGTATAAAATACCATTCCATCATTTAATTCCGTTTTTTCGCAAGCTTTGAGGCAAATAATTCTAACGAAAATTTTGTAAAAAAATCATCATTTTAGATTTATCGAAATGAAGAGTTTTTAACGCACATTATATGTCTGGCTTCTACGTATCTTTCAATAGGTACCGTGGCAAAGACCGTGAGTGGTGTATTGCTTTAAATGACTTTCTATACTTTTTCCCTAAGCAATGAACTAATACCAAAAATGGACTTTATTTTTCACACGCCACTTGTTGTAAACGGGTTATCTATATCTTGTGAATGATTGACTTATTTGTCCTTTTCTTTTTTAGATCACTAATTACTTTAATTTTTCCAATGAAGTTCGCCACTGTTTCCTTTGTTTGTAATATGAGCCAGAAGTACACTTTCGTGCAGTATGCAAATAAAATTGTAAAGAAAGCCAAAGAACCCGCCGCTAATCAGCCAGGAAATGTTGGCTTGTTGAATAAGTGTTTAATATTTTGTTGCTTTATTTGGAACACATATTAATGTAATACATCACATGTTATGCTAAACAGTGGTGTATTACAGTGTAATAACTTCATGTTTGCTGCCGAGTTTTAACACTGTTTATAGTTCTATCATCTTTCATCTCTAACTAAAGCATTATAGTATAAGATCCCGTTAAGAACGACCTTCACCGAGATGCTTATTTAATGAAACGTATTTTATATTTAATTTAATATGTCAATAAATATAATGCATATGGGTTGCCTAGCAAATTTCAGTCCAGAGTATATTTAATTAATAATTAAAAAAAAATATATTTTTTTAAACATTTCACCGGTGTTATTATTAGATTTGACTTGGCCAATTTTTATTACATCAGTCATTTTATAAAGTTATTCATATCATCTCACATATAATATACATACATTGTATAATATGTATTTTAATTCTGATAAAAAGTGGCCAAATCAAATCTAACCTACTTTAAGATCTTACATTTTTAAATGACAGCAATTGTTATAGGTATCCAATAAAGCAAAGAAATAGAGTTTAATACTTGTTCATGATGTTATTTTGTTCCTATAAATACATATTTGGCTTTTGCATAGAACTTGGCACTCATTTAGATCTCCATTCTTTTTGTGTATTGAACTTGCTTTCCTTTTTTACATTTATGTTTTTGGTGGGATATCATTACTTTTTGTAAGGAAAACTAGGTAGGTATTGAGATTTAATGTTATTTCTTGCGTTTCCACTGCATGGTGACGCGCGCCGCCGAAAACACACCGTTGTCCGGTTGTTTAACGCGTATTACAAGTTTTTTGTATAGGGATATCACTTATTTTTTTTACTTAAATTTATTTTTATATTTCCGTTATATAGAAGATATATCAATAAATATATTTGCATAGTTTCAAATATCAGCTTGTAACGGCTCCAAGGCTACAATTAAAAAAAAACAAAATTTTGTATGGGGACCCCCCCTATTTTTTAACTTTTTTTTATTATAGATTTTTCTTTCGCTTACACACAATTACCGAGCTGGATTCCAAATTTCACCTTTCTAGGTCATCTGGAAGTAGGTTAGGTTTAGGTACTATATGTCAGTCACGTAAAATTTACGACTTTTTGACCTTCATATCTTTATAACCGTTTGAGCTAGCTTCATGAAATTTGGGCTTCTAAATGTCCTTATGGATATAATAAAACACACGTAGTTTTATGTGTTTACGTTAAAGAGCTTTTGAGTTATGGAAGGGTCAAAAGTGGCACCAAGTGGTTCGTGTAATGATACACTTGGCGCTGTCTAGCCAGAACTTGGCTTGACACGCGGCCGCGTGTCTAGATTTTCAATAACCTCTCTTGATGGCAAGCAATCGCATGTTAGCCACAAACATGGTCAGTTGCAACTCTGAGCCGGTATTACTCTATTATTCCAGATTGCAAGCTGAGCTGTTTCCTAGCTCTGTGGCTTTAATAGTTTCTTAGACTAAATTGTTATTATACACAAGTAACAAGACAAACATGTCACCATGTCTCATGCGAGTCTTGGGCAACTAAGTAATTTTACTTACACTATTATTACTGCATTCGTATACATAAATACTTTTGTGAGAGTTTTTATAAGTCGTTGGTCCATGTTACATAAGAATGTCAATAGATAAAAGATCTTCATGTACTTTACTTTGCAGCATCTATTCTAAAGGTACTTCTTCTCAGCCGAACCTGCAGCAATCCCTCATTATATGTTACTGTGAGTGCATCGAGGGTGTTTCGTTACGTTCAGCGTGCTTTATAGTCCGACCAGCTTCAGAGTCATTACAATTGCCACTTCATTATGGCATTAACAAAAGGCGAGAACTGTCGTCAGGGGGCGCTATTGTTTCAATTTGAATGTGCCATTGGAATTATTACTATAATTTGCATAGCTGACATTCGTATGTAAAATTATGAGGGCGATTTTTTATGGTAGACTCAAGAGAGTAGGGTAAGTGCGGGTTACACCATTATGGGTTTGTTATATTATCGTCTTCAAAAGTACATTTAATTTAAATGTTTATTACGGTATAATAGTAGTGTACCTATAACATTTATGCTAAACCCTACTTACTGCACCTATTTACGCGAAACAGTTTTGCGTCCTTCGTGAAACTGCAGATGTAATTTTAAGTATCTTCAATTACACAGTACCTTATAGTATTGGTAATGATGATGTCCTCCTAGACGTTTCCGTCGACGGCGACACCCTGGCATATACTGGCAGCTTGGGATCGATCATGTGCTCGTATATGACTAGCGAAACCAAACTTAGCCTTGAACACACGGTCACAAGTAGCGCAGTAAAGTTGTCCTTGCGCATTGTAGGTGTAATTGTAGGAGGGCTTGGGTCGGGATTTTCGGAGCTGGCGTTTGGCGTCTAGGTTTTCAAGACGCCGCTGTTCAAAGTCTAGTATGCTCTGATGAACAGCTCTTCGCCACTCTGGTCTTTGAGTAGATAGCTGTTCCCAAGAGGTTAGTGACAAGCCCACCGATTTAAGATTGCGCTTCAGTACGTCCCTGTATCGTAAATACTGCCCTCCAGACTGGCGTTTACCTGTACTAATCTCAGAGTAAAATAAGGTTTTGGGTAATCTGGAGGACTCCATACGAACAAGGTGACCGCACCAGCGCAATTGTCCCTTCATTAGGTAGCTCTCTATACCCGATATGTTTGATCGACGGAGAACCTCAGTGTTGGAAACCCGATCTTGCCAGCGTATGCGAAGAATAGCTCGGAGACATTTAAGATGGAAGACATCGAGGCGTTTAATGTCACCTTTGTATAGACACCAGGTCTCCGAGGCATACAAAAGCAAAGGTAGTATAATAGCTTTGTATACAGCTAGCTTAGTGACTAAATTGAGATCATGGGATTTCCATACACGTTGGTTAAGTCCACCAAATGCTGCTGCAGCCTTAGCGATCCTTGCAGATATCTCAGACTCGAGACGATTGTCGCTTCGTACGAGACTACCAAGGTACCGAAAGGTTCCTACCTCCTCTAAAGGATTTCCGCTCAGGTAAACAGGCGTGTCGTCTGCAGATGTTTTCCTTGCAGGCTGTTTCAGTATCTGGGTCTTCGATGCGCTGATTACCAAGCCGAATTTGCAACACGATTCGTCCAGATAGTCGAGACATTCCTGGAGATCGGAAAGACTGCCAGCCATGAGGCAGACATCATCGGCATATTGTATCTCCGCAACAGAGACAGTTGAGACCCGACGTTTTGCTCGGAAGCGCGAGAGGTCGAAAACGCTTTTATCCATGCGGACATTGAGGGTGATCTTATTCCCACACTTAGCTATGGCATCACTCATTACCGCAGAGAAGTAGATGGCAAAGAGTGTCGGTGCCATGACACAGCCTTGTTTGACGCCGCTAGTGACCGGGAATTGTTCCGTGAAATTGTCCTCATGGCGTACGCGAGCAAACATGCCCTCGTGGAACTGGCGTACCAAGTTAACGAATTTTGGTGGACATCCACGTTTTTCAAGAACAACCCACAGAGCGGATCTAGGGACCCGGTCAAAAGCTTTTTCTAGGTCCACAAAACACAAATAGAGGTCACGATGCTGTTCAAGGAATTTTTCTTGAAGCTGTTTCAGTACAAATATGGCGTCAACTGTGCCTCTATTTGGTCGGAAACCACACTGGCTTTCTGGTAGGAAGCTCTCAGCAAGCTTGACTAGACGGCTATTGATAACATGGGCCAGTATCTTGCCAGCCGTAGAAAGTAGGGCGATACCTCTGTAGGAACTACAGTCAGATAGGTCACCTTTACCCTTATAGAGTTTGCTAATAAAAGCATCCTTCCAATCCTGTGGAACTATTTCTGCGTCCCATATTTGCAACACAAGTTCAAACAGTTTTTTATTTATTTATTTATTTATTTATTTTTATTTAAAAATTATTTGTTCAAAACATGAGTTAACATACACAGGGCATGCAAGATGTTACAATAGGTAATAAAGTCCAGTCATGTTTTGCCTTTTCGGCGTACAAATATGGCTTAATCTAACTTATATACTAATAGACTATAACAAAAGTAACAAAAATTATATATATATCATTTATAATGGACGGCAACAATTTACATTTAAGGTAGGCAGAGTTAAAATATTATAGGTAACACTTTTGTTTTAAGAAATTAAATTTTATCATTAAGAAATTCTTCAACACTGTAGAAGGATTTCTCTATTAAATATTTTTTTAAATAAATTCTTAATTTTGTCGCAGTTAATTCTTTCCAACATTTTGGCAGTTTATTATAGATATTAGGTGCCATACAATATATACTTTTCCGTAGTAGCGCAGTTCTCGAATTATGAATACATAAAGTGTTATTGTCCCGTCTATTTCTTTTAAACTTATCACATAGCCGGGGGAACAGATTAGGGTTTAATTTAACAAACATAATAGTTTCTAAAATGTACATTGACGGTAGGGTTAAAATTTTATATTTCTTAAAATATGGTGCACAGCTATCAGTAACATTAAGAAAAAACATAGTCCTAAGACACCTTTTTTGCGCTTTAAAAACCAGTTCTCTATTGGTTGAATTGCCCCAAAAAATTACTCCATATCTTAACGAAGACGACACGAGACCATGATAGGCAGTTAACAAAGAATCAACATTTAGAATTTTGGAAAGTTTATAAAGGGCGTATGTACAATTACTAATTTTTTTGCTTAAAGCTTCGGTATGGGCTTTCCAATTTAGTTTGCCGTCTATTGTTACTCCAAGGAATTTAGCAGTATCTACACTATTTATTTTTTTATTACAGTAATGAGCATTAATATTTGGAATGGTTGACCTTTGGGTGAAATGTATTATATGTGTTTTATCAAGATTAATTTTTAAATTATTATTATCCAGCCATTTTATTATTGAAGTTATAGTATTGTTTATATCAGTTTCATAATTATCTCTATTTTTACAAGCTATTGTCACTGTACTATCATCAGCAAATAGTGTTACAGGATTTTCTATATATTTAGGTAGGTCATTAATATATAATATAAATAATAAAGGCCCTAAGACACTACCTTGTGGTACGCCATAATTGCATATACGTTCGGAAGATTTATGTGTAACTTCTTCTTTAGTATTTTTATTTACTGCTGTAATTTTCGTTATTTGTTTTCTATTGCTTAGATATGATCGAATAAGACTGGAGATGTTACCGCGAAGGCCATATGCTTCTAGTTTGCTAATGAGTATGTCATGGCGTACATAGTCAAAAGCTTGAGTCATATCGCATAGTATTGTACAAACAGGTATATTCTTGTCAACATTAAGGATAACATTATGCAGAAACTCGTATATAGCCAAATTTATTGATTTACCATTTCTGAACCCTTTTTGTTCTGTAGCAAGTATTTCATGTTTTTCTAGGTAAGTATACAACTGTTTATAAAAGTACTTTTCAAAAATTTTAGATATTATACTAATTAACGATATTGGTCTATAAAATTGCATTAACTCTTTATCTTCCTTCTTAAATAACGGCTTAACTATTGATACTTTGAGTGCGTCGGGGAATGTACCTGTTTCTATGCAAAGATTAATTAAATAGCTCAAATGAGTAGATATTTCCTCCGCAACTGATTTTAAAACTTTGGTTGATAGGCCATCATGACCTACACAATTAGTATTTTTTAGCGCTTTAATGATTTGAAATACTTCAATTGGTAAGCAGGGAGACATAAAAAAAGATTTCTCGCGGTTTTGTATCATTGCAGTAACGTTTTTTCCGGAATCAGGCATTGGAATAACTTTATCAATAAAATAGTTATTAAAAGAGTTAGCAATTTGATTGGGACAAGTGATAACTTTGTTATTGACCTTAATTTTATTAATACTATTTTTCGGAATACTATTTTTTGCGTTATTAATTATTTTCCAGGTAGCTTTTGACTTATTTTCAGAAGTTTTTATTTTGTAGTTATTTTGAGCCCGTTGAGTAAGATTTACGATTTTTTTAAACAATTTAGAATACGTTTGTAGTTTTTTCTTGTTAATTTCATCCGATTTAATTCTATACTGCCATAAAAGTTGTCTTTTCTTTTTACTACATACTTTAATTCCTCGTGATACCCAAGTAGGCTTTTTAATAGTATTAATACGAATCTTTATTTCAGGAAAGTATAAACCGTAAAATAATGAAAATATGTCAAGAAAAGAATTGTATGCTGTAATGGGATCATGTGTTTTGTAAATTTCTGCGAAAGATAAATTACCAATACAACTTTTAAATTTATCTATATTTTCATTACAGTAGTCTCGTCGTGTAACATACCAATGTTTAATGTTACACTGTTTTTGTACTGGCATCTTAATTAACTGTGCTGTGTGATCAGACAGCGCAAGTTCAATCACTTCTACCTTACATGCTTTATGAAAATTGTGAGCAAAGTTATCAATACATGTTTGGCTTTTTAAGCGTGTAGGTTGGCGTATTGCTAACTTTAAATTATAGTTTAGTAAAGTACATTCAAATTCGATAGTTTGAGGATTATTTCTTAAGAGATCAATGTTGAAATCACCTGCAATTATTACATTTTTATAACATTTCCTACTTATCACATTCAAGATATTTTTTAATTTATTCATACATTCATTGAAATTACTTAACTTAGGTATTCTATATATACATACTAAAATAGTCTTATGGGTAGGTAACTCTATTGCACAACATTCAAATACTCCTGTTTCAGACATGTTAGCTATCTTCTTTAATTCTACATACTGTAGTCCATTCTTCACCAGGATGCATGCACCACCTCTCTTACTTTGTTTTCTACAGTAGGATGCTGCCAGTTGATAGTTTGGTAAGGTTAAGTGGGATTCGTATCCCTCCATAATAAAGTGTTCTGTGAAGCATAGTATATCCACATTTGTACCTTTTTCTGACAGTTCATCTAAGCATACTGTGACTAGATCGGATTTGTTTAATAACCCAGCAATATTCTGGTGCATGACATAAATACTATTAGTCGAGAAAAAAATTTGTCAATTTTTCATCACTCATATCATTTTCGGTATATTCAATGTCTTCCATTAATTTAATTAAATTGACAAATATGGTTCTGAGTCCTGTGTTATTAATCATTCCAGAATATTTATGAAACATGTGATAATCTGCTGTTAAATGTAGGTTTGAATCTAATAGGTGTGCATATTCGTAAGATAATATATCCTGTAATAACATATTATTAAATGACTCTATTCTCCAATTATATATATTAAAATGGTGGCCAAGTTTGTAAGTAGGTGAGCAGATAACTATGTTAGTATTATTAATATTTTCTAATAGTTTTCGTATTTGAGTAATAATCATAGAGTAATCATTACTTGTTTTAAAATCCTCTTCTCCAATTAAAATTACACAGTAATCTTTCATAGTGTAATTACTTAACTTTGTAACTAAGCCTTTAAGACATTGTTCTGTGTTGGCATTTGGCTTAATGTAGTGACACAATTCAATGTTTTCTTCAAATGTATTTTCTGCGACTGATAATACTTTATTTGTTGGATTCGAGCTTATTATGCATATTTTTTTCTTCATAATAGAATTCACTTCTTGTGTTTTAGTATTATTATTCTTTGGTACCATTTCTTCGGCAGAGGTCGTCATAGTCAGGTTATTTATTTTACTGACGCTGATATGCTTTGACCGTTTAACTTGACTATTTATGTTAGTTTTTTTCTTTGGTGAGATCAATGTTTGTGTTGCTCTGGATGTTTTTTTATTTACCTTGTTTTCGTTTGTAGTTCCTAAATTTATTTCTTTCAGATTACTATTTTCCGATTTTAATGTCTCAATTTCTTCGTGCGCTTTATTTAACAGTAATTTGAGATTTTGAATTTCGTCTTTTAATGTTTGAATTTCATCAAGTTCATCTTCGGACATTTCAGGTAAGCTATTAGTAGAACAATGCAGCGTTTGCGATATAATATCGCCTTCGTCCATTGCTGTGTCTGATTTTGTTCGCTTTCGGAAATTTCTAAACGTTATATTGTCTAAACAGTTCATTTTTCTTTATTATATTATTTTTATAAATCAACAAAGAAAATGTAATTATTGTCATATATTTGTTATAATGTGTCTAATTTCTCATTTAATATTAACAAACATGAGAAAAAAATAATTGAAAAAGATGCAAAAAGAATACTTCAATGGAGGATTTGATCGCAGAACTCTTCGGATACGACACGATACATATCAGTCGCCACTACCGTTGGGCCACGGCGCTTACGTGTGAAATCACCAAATACTGAATATGTATTTACGTTTTCTTGATTTTCAAAACAGTCGTTAACTTTTGAATTGTTGGTTACTTTGTTATTATTTTAATGTTTTTAAAAACTGATAACTTTTAAGTGCGCACTTTACTTAAATCACTTGTTATTGTCTAGTTCGATTGCAGAAACTATAGTTTATGTTAAATTTGGAAGGATTTTATTTGTTTAAGTCACTTTCTTGTTGCACTTTAAAATCTTTATTTATTTCACAGACACTACTTAGTTCAAGCTGATAACAGTTTTACATCAGTATTGGCACTAAACACACAGAATTAATTTAACTTTGAGTCATATAACACAGTTTTTGTATTTTTAATTATTTTTAATACACGGAGCCGATATAAACCGTGACAGTAGCGCCACACATCACCAATGTGTCCTTCTTCTTCCATCACCAGTCTGGTCTTAATATAATTCCCTCCGTATTTAAAAACCTCCGAAGGAAGACTGTCATAACCTGGAGATTTGCCATTCTTCAAGCGGTTTAGAGCCCTGTGAAATTCCTCATAGGTTGGTGGAGTCTCGAGATCAGACGAAACTGGCAAACCGTCAAGAGCACCGATGTAATCCAGATCCGCTCCTTGGCTTCCAGGGTTGAGCACTTCATTGAAGTGCTGCGCCCAACGTAGAAGAACTTCTGAGGGATCAGTCAGCTTGGTGGTCTTATCACGCGAATACACTGGTGCTGTCTTCTTACAACGGGGGCCATATATTGTTCTGAGGCTTTCGAAAAATTTTGCAGTTTGATTGGTATCTGCCAACTGTTGTAAGTCTTGAGCCTTGGACAACCACCAGTCATTCTTCAATTCACGCACTTTTCTCTTCAGAGCTTGATGAAGTGCATTTCGCTGTTGATTACTGTGGGCACTTCTAAGAGAACATCGGTATTCCTCAACAAGTTTGCGTAATTCTGTGTCAGAATCATCGAACCAGTCTTGATTTTTCTTTTGTACCCCACCAATAACCTGTTGGGCGACTTTGTGTAAGTTATCCGCGAAGCAGCGCCATTTATCGTCGATAGTTAGGTTGTCCACAGAGTCAGATGCAGCCTTCTCAAATGTTTCATCAAGTTCTTTTCTGATGTCCCCATCCAGAACTAGTTTTGAAAACGCCAGCCTAGCTGGTATTTTATGTTCTGCCCTACGCGGAGGCTTGATGTTGAGCCTCATATTGCATCTGATAAGTCGATGATCCGTCCAGCCCTGAGCACCTCGCATAGCTCTGGTAATAAGTACATCCTTCAGGTCATGCCTTCGGACAATGATGTAGTCGAGGAGGTGCCAATGTCGTGAACGAGGATGCATCCAGGAGGTTTTATATTTGTCAGGCATCCGAAAGAACGTATTGGTTATGCTAAGTTCTAGTTCAGCACACAGGGTAAGTAGCGCATGGCCATTCGAGTTGCATTTTCCGATGCCATGCCGCCCAAGTACGTTTTTCCAGGCAATGTACTCTGTGCCAACACGCGCATTAAAGTCTCCGAGCAGAATAATCTTGTCAGATTTAGGGATGCCGAGGAGAACCTCTCGAAGATGGTCATAAAACTTCCGTTTATCCTCATCAGAGCAAGTCATGGTGGGTGCGTAAACGCTCACTAGATGAATGAACTTCTTTGCTGATGTATGAAGTCGAAGAGTGACAAGTCTGTCACTTAAGCCTTTGGGTTTTTCTATTAAGGAACGGGCGATATTGTTCCTGATCGCGAACCCAACGCCACTAGAGGCGCGTTCCGATGAAGGCTTTCCTGACCAAAAATAAGTGTATCCACCTAGATCCTCGCAGAGTTCTCCACTGTCAGCTAGATGAGTTTCGCTAATTGCGGCAATATCGATGTTATATCGGGAGAGTTCACGAGCTATTAGCGCTGTCTTGCGCTCAGGACATTGGTTGTTATCATTGTCCAGAAGTGTTCTCACATTCCAAGCTGCTATATTGATTTTCTTATTGTTAATTAGTGATTTCTTTCGACCGCATAGATTGGTGATCAGACGGTCGCGGTTAACCATCTGGGTTAAAGTGAGATGGGCTTTGTTTAGGCCACCTTTTCTAGGCCTCTCCCCGGATTGAGGAAAGCAGTGCTGTCCCTAAATAGGGCTGCTTTGTCTTTGAACGAGCTGCCGAGTCAGTCCTCCCATCTCATCTGAGTCCCGAAACGACCATCACCGTCCAAACGCCTACGTGCAGAGAGCCAGCTAAAGACCGAGCTCACCCGCTCAATCCCCACCACCAGTCTCCATCGCCGCAGGGCTTGTGAAATCAGAGTCCAAGGATATTGCCAGGGGTCAACAGCGCGGGAATATATTTTAGTGGGTAAATATGTGCGCAGATACATACCCACTCTCTCGTCTCTCAAATCTTGTGTCCAGTGGATCGGATGACCGATACGACTAGACAGAAAGGGGAGATGCAGTGAATGGCCGTATGCCACTAAGTATCCAGACACACGCCCTACAAGCATATCACATATGCCTTGCTGTAGCGCCACGGCAGCCGAGTGATTTGTCGTACTGACAGAACCCGCCTGTCGAACCGCTACAGACTTTATGAAGAAAATCTAAGTGGAGGATCTACCACTTTTGTGAATGGCCGCATGCCGCTAAAGGATCCAGACATGCGCCCTGCAGGCATATCACAGACCTTGCTACAACGCCACGATTGCCGGGTGAGTTGCCATACTGGCGGGCCCGCCTCTCGAGCCGCTGCAGACTTAAAGCACTATGTGGAGGATCAGCCACATAAAACTAAACTACAATATGTAGTTATAGTTCCCCTTCACTGGGTTTAGCCCGTGGGTCGACACGGTTTACCAGGGCGTGGCCACTGCGTGCTTAACAAGTTTCTTGGAGCCACCAGTAAAGAGATTCATGAAGTATTAGCAGTATGTTGGACTAACATCTACAATAGATCGACCGTTAGACAGGTGGAAAAAAAGAGGACCGCTACTACTAAATACTCCACTCACACCCTCGTATTGTATTGGTATGTGTCGAAAAGTTGTATTGGTAATAATTGGTATGTGTCGAAAAGTTTTCAACTTAGATGATAAACATAAAAACTAAAATATGTGCCTATGTAATGTGGCTATCAGGCATTATTCAAGGCGTGTTAGGCGGCCGACACACAGTCGACGACTAGCCGACGGCTGACTATCTATGCAAATTGAGATAGTTGCACACCCGGCTCATTATGCCTATTTGTAATGCAATCTATGCAATATATCTGGGTTTTTTCGGTCGGCATTGTTGGCGGGTCGGTCGTCATGGCAACGGTTATCTTTTACGATGCTAGGTGATGTACTGCGGAGCGCGATTGCGACAATCGCCGCCGTCATTTGCTGTTCACTTTGTTGACGTGTCTAGGATGGCTGATTTTAGATATCTTTGTAAAATGTTACTGTGAATGCTAATTGTTTACGGTAGTATTTATATCTATATCCACATAAGCATATTATTAGACACTTTAAGACAGATTTAACAAAAGACTTAAATAATTTTGGTATTTGTGGGTTTATTTATTGATGACAATTACTATTGCACTGTCGTTCGAGGCCAACAATCGAACATTATTTTTGTCGGTTAAAATGGAACAGAATATAGGTTAGGAAGTCCAATAAATCAAGGTCTTGGAGTAGGTCGGTTCTACTAATTCTAAGGAGCCTCTTTGTGGTCAAATTTATAGCGAACAAATTTTAACAAAATGTATATAGGGCTTTAGCTGTGAAAGCGTAACAGATTGATTATTTACGCATTCATAGTCTTTACTTAGGTACTCAATTATTTTTGGGGCCATAGTAGACGTTTTAAAAAACCTGCCTCAAACGGCTAACTACTAAATGAGATCCGTAAAAGCGATTACTTCATAAAAAATAATACAGTTACCAATTTGGCCTTTTCTAATGTCGTTTATCATTTTTCCATAAAGTGGAGCAGTGGCCCTGGCAGCATTGTAAGAAATTATTTACTTTGTGAAATACTTATTTAGTAAACTTTTTATTTAATTTATCTTTTAAAATTGTTACAGATCCATATCAAATGTTTGGACCCACAAGCAGTCGGCTAGCAAACTCAGGTAACTTTACGATTATTATTATTAGATTATAAAAAAACATCTGATCGTACATTCGTGTGAAATTTATGCTCAAATCATTTTAATTATAGATTTAATAGCTACAAAACAAACGTGGTCAAACGAGGGTTAAATATCTGTCTAAATCAGTAGATTGTGTCTAACCTTATAATTGCCCACATTCCAAGTTCAATTACACCACGAGTGCCAATGATCGATCAAAAATAAAGAGTGGGGTTGTCATTTAATACTAATAAGTAATTTAGTGCTGTAATACCACATTAACATCGGCTACCAGAGGTGAAAGTTGACGGGGGCAGGCGACTTGTGAGAACGTGGGGCAAATCACGCGAGATCACGATAACACACCCCCGAACACGGCGGGTCACGCCGACACTCACTGTTACACACCACCAAGAGTTATCATTACTTGGGCACGTGAAGTCATTGTGTACCAGAAAAAGTACTCATTTAGACACAAAACTACATGAAATGAATGCTGATAGGTAATTAAGCTCTTGTCGGAATATGAGCTTAAATCATGTATTTTAAATAAAGGCTTTAAGAAAATCAACGCGACATAAATCTCTCTTTGAAGCTCCTAACTAGTGTTGCTATTCAACACATTGAAATGCAATTATTTAGATGCTATGCCCTGATGTCAGAAATACCGATTTACATAAAAATTATTTACTCTTCTTTCAATCTTTAAGTCAAATGCTGTAGGTAGTCTTTTACTCAACCAATCACAATATTAGCCGATATAAGTCAATTGTTTAAACTGAAAAAGGAAGATATACAAACAGCGACTGTAAAGTTGATTTACGACGCTGACAGTAAATGAAACACCGCAAAGCTAACTGTAAGTGCAAACCCACACCGAAGTCTGTCAATACAATTCTTATTAGTTGTGAATGTCACACGCGATCCTGTGATAGCGTCAGGAACGTGACGTCGTCACGACACTACACGTTTCTGGCGTGCTTCTGTACGGCTGCCTTGCTGCCTCTACAAAACGAAGTTTCAATACGCAGGATTATTTAGTCGACGTCAAAAAAGTTACGTGTGAACTATGCTGTATTACGCTTTTAGTGCTTGAATCTTAAAGTAGTAATGGGTATGTATACGCGTTAGATAACATTAAGATTTTTTCCCTACGGAGGCGTCATTGATTTTAGGTGCTTCGTATGTATAAACAAACTCTGTTAGAAAAGTCCTCAACTCGCCTATATTTCTAAGTTACTGGTGCATGTAAAGTAGTTTACATAGAAATTAGCATTTCCGCACCACGTTACTACACGTTGTTAATACTATCTGTCCGATCAACCCTCCAAAAGGCGAACCGTTCACCGTCTAACTGCCACGCGGGGTAAGAGGGATGGGGGGGGGTGTACTCGCAACACTTGGATTTATGTAAATCGTGCGCTATTATGGCGATATCGAAGGGAATTTATTTGTGTAGGGTAACTTTATACTGTTACTTATCAATGTTAATGAGAGTTAAATTGTCCGGGGTAAGGGTAAAACTTTCTCATGAATATGTTTTACATTATGACGTAATTCATTGGCGCTACTAATTTTGTATTGGGACATCAGCGCCTACTTGACAATTTGACCTTTACTCTTGAAAATTAAAGCTAATATAATAATGAACAAAAAACAAACAACATAACTGAATTCAAACGTATTGCTTTGTGGACTTAAATTTTTTTTATCGTTTTCTTTTTATTTATTTAATCCTGGTGATCCTAATCAGGATAATGAGATAAACCTATGAAATTATTATATGCTGATACTTGATAAGTGAACAAAGTTTGAATTAAATCTGTCCGTTTAAAGTGGGTCAAAATCGAGTCCAAAGGAGTCGGTTACATACATACAGGTGAACCTAATAAAAGCATGTTAAAAAGGCTGTCACTCAGTTTACAAAAAATATTAGAAACGATTTTTCTTAGTCATAATAACATCGTAACTATGTTGACTTTTGTAACCGATTTGAGAAAGAAGAATTCTTTCACTTTACCTACCTGCTTTGTTAATTTTTACCTGGTGTTACTGTTATCATTGACATTTAATTATTAAAAAAGAAACATCTAGGAGTAGACAAATAAACGATAAAATTTTACTAAGTTGTACTTTTTTTTGTATATTTTATAAATTTAACAAAACAAGTAATATAATGATAGAGAAAATGATAAGTTAATAACACATGGACACGGGTCGGTTCACCGTCGCACCTTTGAATCAAAGCATGTAATTCGCCGTCAATAAATCTTAGGCAGCGCACGCGCCGCCGCGCGCCGCACGAAAAACAATTAGTGGCACGTGCCGGCCCTGCGGTAATTATTCGCGCCTTACCTGCCGCGTGCTGACTTGCCGCAATGAGATACCATGATTCACTGATATCATGGCTCAATTTTTTACCACGCTATAACGCTAGTAGGCCATTTTTTTGAGAGAGTAAGTTTTTCACTGTCTGGTGATACGCCACTTGAACCGACGTGGGCGGATATCAGGGAAAATACTGAAAACATAACCTTTGTGGCAGTACGACAGCCAAGGCTAGATATGCAACTTTATAAAAATAATATTATAGATAACTTAGTGCTTTTAAGCTCAGACTTCAGTTTCTTAATCAAACTTGCGTTATTCGAAGCCTTTGGTCTTGAATCATTAATTTAATTAACTTAAATAGTAACTGCATAACTGTTTTCTGCTCAATTTCATCTGCAACACATAAATCTGATTAACAATAGCTTATGTTATCCGTCAGTGAGTAGCTTCCCACATGCAAAGGCCGGGAGCACAATGTTTTGCCGATCAGCACATTAATTGCGAGTCATAAAATCGATGAGCCATACTCCCAACAATGGATGAACCGAGGCGAGATGCGCCGCTACAAACGTTGTGACGTAAGACTCGATCCGCGTATAAATCACATGAAGGCACGCTCGTGTGCTCTCGCCCTTAGCGTACGGTCCGCAGAACAAATGGGCGTTGGGGATGGGAAAATATTTGGATGTAACATTAATAATGCGGAAGATAGAAACTGGTATTCATTTAGTTATTTTGATTTCTTTTTCGGTTACCAATCGTAACTGCGAAATTACAAGATTTTTGTCATGGATGGATGGATGGATTTTAATTGGATTTGGATAACGTTATCTGCTTTTGTTATCGACAACTAACTTGAAGTCCTACCAGAATTTAAAGTATATTTGGTTAAAGTCAAAGTCAAAGTCAAAGTCATTTATTATTTGTAAAACATAGGTATAAAAAAATGTAGATCTTATAAATAAATACAGTGCGCTATGTTTTGTCTATGGTGAGACGTACAAATATGGTTACATTAACAACATTCATTCTAACCTTAATGTTCGGATATTCTAAACTCAATACTTGATCAAAATGTTTAGCACTGAAAACCTTCATCGTATAATCGAATAATCCATAATCGAAATCCAAAATAATCTAAAACTTAACTATCAGCCTAATCATATCCCAATATAAGCTACTTGAGAGGTAGTTAGTAGCTTTTCTATCGAAAGAACCGTATCTAAAGCATTTGTGATAGCTTTAGTAGGCCGGTTCCACACGAGTGCGTTTGCCGGCGCGGCACCGGTCGTGCGCGCGTGTAACACCCGCTCAATATCCCACCCTGTCCATTAGCCCCAACTATCCGCCAGTGTGGCAAGCTTGTCGGTACTAGAATGTAGCGCAGAATTAAAATGATTATATAGAGATAAAACTGACTAAGGTACGATGTGAATCTAAATACACCATACCGAATAATACATGAGCCAGTTTTTGTCATGGTGAATTACTGATGCAGGTGCTAGGTAACAATTGTATCATTGAAGCCGGTTCTCCGATCTTATGAATAGGCTTTAAAGTTTTGCTTCGACGAACCATTTCCAGGTTCAGGGCAGATCCAACTGTGGCAGTTCCTGCTGGAGCTGCTGAGCGACTCGAGCAACGCGGGCTGCATCACGTGGGAGGGCACCAACGGCGAGTTCAAGCTGACGGACCCGGACGAGGTGGCGCGCCGCTGGGGCGAGCGCAAGTCCAAGCCCAACATGAACTACGACAAGCTCAGCCGCGCTCTGAGGTAACTACCCCGCTACCCGACCGCACTGCGCGCCCAAGCGACTTCTCGGGTACCCGTTTCCTCTCAGGCGACTTCTCGTTGCTAAGCGATTTTTCATACACCTACTCATTCCTCACATGAAGTTCGTGGTGCAACATAATGGAATAACATTATTTTGTGCCACACGATGCGACTGTCAAATATATTGGTAAATAAAACTACTTACTATGTATACGTATTTTTATAAACATTTTTCGATTACACAGATATTACTACGACAAAAACATAATGACAAAGGTTCATGGCAAGAGGTACGCGTACAAATTCGATTTCCAAGGCTTGGCTGCGGCCACGCAGCCGGCGGCGAGCGATCCGGCGTATAAGTACCAGAGCGATCTGTTCATGAGCTCGTACCACCACTCGGCTAAGCTCTCGTCGTTCATGGCTCCGCACGCGGCCATGCCAACATCTACAGGTAATAACTACTTCAAAGCTAAGCGCCCTTGCGAAACATCATTTTAACTGTTATGAAATGTTTTTGAATAATACCCATAGACCAGGTGAAAACGATAACGGTAATAATGGAACCATGAAAAGACGTCATTTTATTACATGACTGACTGACTAAAAATCAGATAATCAGTTATCGTCAAAAATACATTCCTTAAAGTTCAACACGTACACCCTTGAGCATGTGCACGACAGTGTACACTACCGTGCTAGTAATCTGCATTTCTCTGCTAATGCCTCGGTACACTTGCGTGCACAAATATTTGCTCGCCGCTCGAAACGGGTTGTCACTGGCACGGACCGAGCACACTTGACTTAATGGAACATTGCTATTTAGATCCGATGGTGTGCAGTATTGGATTTTTTAACGTTCAGCACAGATTTATGGATATACTCTCCAAAGAGACTTACATAACGTGTTGTGATTTTATTTCAAAAGCTCTACTTTTTGTTTTCTGTACATCTATAATAAACATCACTAGAATACTACATCTGATCCATAATATAACTTCTTAGACATTTATTTTATTTGACGACTTAGGTATGTAGTATTGTTTCAATAAATTGTGTGGTCACTAAGTATTCTACTGATTGTTTTTATGTAAATGTGTATTATTTTAGTTTCTGCTACATTGCGTTATTAGACATGAAACAGTGAAGCGCATTCAGTGCTATGCCCGCAAGGTAACTGAGGTGAGGAATCGTTTTGTTTCAGCGTCGATCTTCCCGTCGGCGTCGTGGGGCAACTGGGGCGGCGGCGGCGGCAACCTCTACTCGCCGCACTCTATGGCGCCGCCGCACGTGACGTCACACCTCGGCTCCTACCCGCACTACGCATGACCACACATACACTAATACGACCTTCGTACTATTTGATTCGACTTCACTTTACGTTACAATTTCTCTCTATCCTTATGTTTTCGATTGTATCTATATTCTCATGTAAAATTCCAGGATTCAGTATGAATTCATGGATGCTCTCAAGTTAAGATTATGACGTGTAATTGATTAAGAGACATACTTGAAACATTCCCGTAACGAAATAAGTTACGTCGACGTAGTGTGATTAGTTTTATTTAAAAGCTATAATTATATGAATATTACATAAATTTACTTCATGACAAGAGTCAGGTGGACCGCAACACTAGTCTTTTATCAAAGAATGATGTAAATAACAGATACTCATTACAATTAAGTAGAATTATTTATTTAGGATAACGAATTATTGAAAAGTTTTATTAGTCGTATGAAAACTATTGTGAAAATAACGAATACTTCTCGCTTATAAACTGAACAGTTTTTTGCAATAACTGATACTTTGGAATTCAAAATCAGTCAAGAAAATTACATCACATTTAATTTACATACACAAAGTAAATGAGTTTTGTTTTTATCTTTATCATGTCGGCAACTCGTTAATAACAGGGTTGGATCCTAGAACCGTGTCGCCGCGCCGCCGCCGCCGCGCCGCCGCGCGCGCGTGTCGGAGTTGCTCGCTATGGTGGTCTCATGCCTGTTTCTGAGGTCAAACTATCAACGTATGACAATGTTTAGTAAATTGGAAAAGTATACAGGGTGTCCGGTAAATAGTCCGACAAACTATGAGGGTTGATACCTCAGGTCAGGACCTACCGAATGAGCACAACATATGTTCCCCGAATATTTATAGGTTTCGAGTTACAATCAATTTTCGAAAATTTTATAAATTGCTACCTTGCATCAGATTTTTCCACATTCCTGGCTGAATAATAGGTTTCGCAATACTTTTTTTACATCATATGAACCTTGAATAGTTACTCTACGCTTTGGTAAGTCTTATGTTTATCTAAATGAAGAATGTATTGACGAAAAAGCCAACCGTTTAACAGTTTTCACTTTTCGATTTTCTTAGTACTCAACTTTGAACTTCAGTGGTTAAAAATAAATAGAGAAATAGCAAGCTTCCATCTAAATAGATTTAACTTATTACTGAAATACTTTAACTTTTTAGAAGAGCGTCGAATTTCCCTATTTTGAAGGCTTTTTTGGATGTCCGACCGTCTATCTGGCTGCATCTAAATTATTTTATGTAATACATAAATTTTGGGGCGAGAAGAAAATACTTAATTTCACTGTACAATGATGATCCGCGTTACGTCGCATTTTACCTTAGATGTACCACTGATTTTGTCATGCACTCTGCTTTAAGAACTAGTTACACAAAATAATTGTGGCCAATTTCGATAGAGCAAATATGCGAAATAAATACTAAGTTATATTTTTTGCGAAGTTACGGAACAATTCGTTTGACGGGTTTCTTACAAGAACCACTCTTCTTAAATACATTCTCAGCAAGGTGAAAGATACAATATGGTTTAGGAAAATAGGTGCCAAGTCCAGAATGGACCTGAAATAAGATCCTCCTCAAATGCGAGTTACCAGGAAAGATGAATTGGGCGACAGGCTATTTCATTGGTGTACTTTGCATGAAAATTAAAGTTTCATGAAATGAATTCATCTAGTATTCTCGTACTAGATGAATCGATTTCGATTTCAGTACTGAAGGAAAAGGTAACCTATCTAAGTCTTAATTTTATTTTTTAATTTGTTACATAAATTTTGGGGCGAGAAGAAAATACTTAATTTCACTGTACAATGATGATCCGCGTTACGTCGCATTTTACCTTAGATGTACATTAGTTACATTTCAACATATAAGCCCATTTGAACTTCAGCAGCTGGTTGTGTCAAATTTTTTAAAGAAAATACACAAGTATTGTACCTTCCCGAAGTCACCAATAACCAAGCAAGTTTTTAAGATGTTTGTACAAAACTGACACATACATTTATTTTTCACCACGGAAGTTCAAAGTTACTCAACTTTACTAAGAAAATCGAAAATGATAACTGTTAAACGGATGGCTTTTGTGTCAATACAGTTATTCATTCATTCTTCATTCATTTTTCGTTATTCATTCTTCATTTAGATAAAAATTAGACTTACCAAAGCTTAGAATAACTATTCAAGATTAGTTTGATGTAAAAAAAGTATTGCAAAACCTATTATGAGGCAAGAAAAACGGAAAAAATCTGATGCAAGGTAGCAATTAAGAAAATTTTCGAAAATCGATTGTATCTCGAAACCTATAACTTTTCGGGGAACATATTATGTTGTGCTCATTCGGTAGGTCCTGACCTGAGGTTTCAACCCTCACAGTTTGTCGGTCTATTTACCGGACACCCTGTATAAGGTTCTTACATTTTGTTACAGCGAGTTATTTTAACATTCCTTTATAAAGTTGTTGCAAAATTAGCTCGGAAAAGTATTCGCTACTCAAAAAAAAGAAAATTAAGCACGTTCGCCACGTATAGCTAACGATTGGTGATAATATACTCAGTATTAATAACATGTAAAATAAATTTTACTTATAAGCAAAGACATTTCGATAAATCTTTAAACTAAAATTTGAAAAAAGCTTGTTTTGAATAAAACAGCTCAAAAATTGTGTGCCATTTAATCATGAGTGAAGATCGGTCGATTGGATATTAGGCAGGCCGCAACGTTTAAATAAGTACCTACAGCAGTATGTTTTGTACATAATTATTATTATCAGTATTAAAAGGCAATATTTTATATTTGTATTTTTAAATAGATTTATTTATCTATATAACGATAAATTGAAATGTTTACTACAAAACAGTCCAGTATTTTGTATTGATTTGATTATCCCTAAAATAATTCATACAATCGATGTTTATTTTTCGTACAAAAAATATTTCGTAAAATAATGACCTTTTATTGAATAATATTTCAATAAAACATTCGTATAAATTCAAAGCCATCAAACAAAATTTGATTTAGTAGACTTTTGATGATTTTAGTAATTATTATTATTTGTAATAGATTACCAGTGTTACCGTAATTGTACCTAATAATTCAAACTGTGAATTATAATAGATGTATATATTAAAATTAGATTATTTTAACAAGTGCAATCGTAATAGTATTAGGCCTAGTTTAGACTTAAATTATTAAACAAATGTTTACCTTTAATTATTTCCCTATTTTTCGTAGTAAGAATATTTTTTCTTTAAGATATTGACTCCATTTGTCTGTTTGCGGTTTGAAATTTTGGATTTGAGATTGGGGTCGTCATGCTAGTTGTATAAGTTCACAGAATTATTGTAACGAATTAAAGACTGGTTCAATTTGACTAAAGCAGTATATAATAGCCCATTTCCAATAAATTCGGGCATTTTCTCTGATACCAGCATGACCCTATTGAGTGAGAAATTGATTAGGTATTATTCACTTATTAAGAATTCGATTTAAATATAAATGTCAGTAAAACTTTTTTAGTCATGTATATTTTTGTTTTATACCTTTTGTGTCATTCATTTAGTGATCCTAATAGTTTACCTACCTATACATATTGTGATTTGCAAAGTCAGTAGATTATTTATTTTATTTATTACATTGTTCAGATAGTTTCTTGGGAGATTTTTTAAATAAATAATAGGTATTTGTAATATTTTGTTTTAATGCATGTGTCAATATAATGAAAAACATTTAGTCGTAGTATACCATTGTATAGATGTTATTGTATTTGAAAATGAATAAAACGAATGAAATGTCTCTGTTATTTTCTAATTAACACCCTTTAGTTTCGGTTAGAAAGAAATAATCGCGAAAACGAATAAGTTGTTTAATTGTAAATTAGATTTAGCTTTTCGCGTCTTAAGTAGTTAATTGAGTTTTAGCTGGTCTCTTTATTCAACGATATAAAGCTCTAATTATGCAATTATCAACTATCTATCTAAATATATAATGTTTCTCCCTTACGAAGACCGAAACCGCAACGTTTTTTTAAAAAGTAGGTACTTGAAGAGTTAAACTAAATCTATCGCTATCCGTGCAGCCAATGTGAGCTAATGCCCTGACCCTTTGCCCTAAGGGTATTACATACTGTACAAGACCCTTAGAATGTATTTACTTTAGGCATTGCAGTTGTATAGGGCAAAATAGCTCTGAGTGGCGTGCGGTAGAGGTGTCTTGTCACCACCGACTGGTGAGTGGGTTACATAAAACTAGATATGATAGATGTATTTTTATAATTTAAGGGAGATTATTTGCTGCTTTAAGCACTGAATGGAATATACAGAAAAAGCTTTCATCATGTGTGTGAAAAAGGACCAACAATTAAGTTAAAAATAATAATAACTGAAACTGGAAGGCTAGGAATTTGCTCATGAACTATAAAGAGCAATGCTCTTCAAATGGTTAAACGGATTATCATGATCTATATCGTGAACCAAAGTGTTCCTTACTTTTTACACACCACCACCCCTCGCCTCGTTCGCATATAAGAGGGCTAATAAACAAGTTATGATACTGGTAGCGTCATCTGTGTTGTACGGAGCGTACTGCTTGGTCGTTTATTAGCCCTATGTCCTCCAGACTACGGACTGCAGTAGAGCTTCATTTAGTCTCACCGAGCTGTAATAGATGGCGTTATATCTACAACATCAGATGCCCCATCTATCGTCGTCCATGTTGTGACGTCCTTTATGAAACCTCACAGCGGCGCACGGAGACTGGAGAGGCCACGTACGTGTGTTAAGCTTCGCTCTGTAAGGAAATGTAAGTGATCTTTTCCACTGCAACCCTACTCATCAATTGAAGTTTGGCTTGCTCGAATAGGCGCTTTGAGGCGCGGACCCACAGCGGCGCACGCTGTACACGGGGACTTGGCGCACGTTAGCTGCTGCTGATTACTGCACGGGATGTGCCGAAAGTAAATAATTTTCAAGTATGATTATTTCGACCGGAAAATGAATTGGGACTAGTTAGTCTATACAAATATACCTTTATAACGGCATATTATTCATTCCAATTGGTGTCGGCACCAGATTCCATGCATTATTGCCCATCATCCAAAAGTGTATTTTTTACTGAAACTTAAAAAGGAAAACATGTACAAATAAATACATGATTAAGGAACAGTTTCAAATAACTAATTTATAACATGTTTTACAACTCCAACCTAGAAGTAAAAAGAAAATCAATTAAAAGTTGTTTAATGTAGCCAAAGGACAATGGCGAAATAATTGTTGATCTAATTCTTATTCTTATGCGTCTACAAACGTCATCATCACAGATTTACATTAAATAAATTGTTACGTTTTTTCAAGTTTTATTTAGATAGCGTCTAAGTCTATGAAAAAAATATATTGAAATGGAAATGCAATTGATTAATAATTGTCGACTTATTCTATTTTTTTTTTCAAATTTGAGTTCATGTCTTTTTGCCATATGTACTTTGAGTGTTGCAATGTGAACATTAACTCTAAACTAAGTCATACGAATATCTTGGGCTTAAAAACCAAAATGTTATCTTGTTTTTAAAATAAATTAAAGATTTATGAACATGAATAATCTAAGGACATATTTCTTCCCAACATTACCGAATAAAATAAATGAAATCAAAATAATATTATTTAATCTTCAATCTAGCATTGCAACAACAACGGATACAATCAATGAGACATTTTGAGCTGTTATCTATCAATTTAAACCTTACTACTACTACCCTACTAATTACTTACTTTTCTCTATGATTCAAACATTCGTTCGTTACTTGCTTGCTTGTGCGTACCGTCTTTTAATTTCCTATTTCTATTATTTTATTTTTGACCTGGACTGCTTATGGACTTTCGAGGTTTCTCCCTGTGACTTGTGCTTGCCGAAGGATTCCGATTACCTACCACTTACGACGACATTTTGCTGTGAACTTTTGACTCCGATTCTGCTTCTTACTTTGGATTTTATAGCCTGTAAAAGACGATTTGTTTTTCTCGATGGGAAGTCGTGTAAAGCCCACACGTATCACGTGTATCAACTGTAATGTATGTGTTAATAAATTGCGCCGTTACCCCGCATTAGCACTTGACTCAAGAGTCACTGCGGTAATCTGCAGCTGGGTTTACCCTCAAATTGTGAGTATTATTGACAATTATGGTTAACATTACATAGAAAATATCATTAATAATAATGATGTTTAGACATTACCACACAGCACCATTATTTTTGTTAAACTTAAATCTTACAGATTATGAGCATATTTTATTATTGTTTCTTTATAAGCATGTCTTTATTATCTATTAGCTGTGCCCGCGACTTCGTTCGCGTGGATGACGAAACTTATCGATGAGTTTTTGTGAAAAGTGCTATTTGGTACCTGTTTAGCAGGATAACCGATAGTGAAGTTAAGTTTGTTTTTTATTGCATATACTTTTCCGGGATAAAAACTACGTGTAGTGTTTGCGTGATGCCTGAACAAAGAGACAGACAGACACAAAAAAAAGTCACATTTGGGTTCAGTGTCGGTCTAGTAACCGCCCGCCATTATTTTTTTTGATATTTTCAATGTACAGAATTTTCACTTTTACAGATTTATTATAAGTAAATTAAAGATTTATGAACATTACAGTTATTTACAATATCAATGAATTAGTGCCTATTATATGGAGCTTCTGTGTTTGTCTGTAGATTTTGGAGGAAGATTATGTCTGTGAGTCATGCAGAGATTTGGCCATAGCTGCAGTAAATCATAATTTGTCAAGAGAAGTTCCTTGCAATGAAGTAGCTGGACCAAGTACCAGAGATCGTACAGATGTGTGCCTTTTATGTGGTTGTTCAATAGTTCGAAGACAAAGCGACAAATTATTAAGAGAAAACCCAACAGAAATGCAGCAATCGATACTTAATCTTATAAAGAGTAGAGTGACGCCACGTGAGGTATGTATAATTTTAAGTTATTCAATTAACCAAGTCCGTAGCTTTTTGATGAATTTTGACCTTTAACTACAAAGGTATATCAAAATACATGAATTTATCAACATCAATTATATAACTAAAAATTATTTAACTAGAGCAATACAACATATTCACGAAATAGAATTGTAATGCTGATTGAATTATACTTATATTTTCAGATATCATCGTCAGATCGTGTGTGTCACGCATGTTGGCTGCGCACGAAAAGAGAGGTTGTTCGTATAAGTTCACAAGATTCAACCAGGCCTCAACTGGAAGAAATAAATGCAAATGTGCAAGAAACGGCAGATTTACCGCAGCCTCCAACAATCAGCACCCAAATAGATACAGCACCAACAGCGGCGACACAAACAGTATTATTACCTAATTACAGGCGAGCTGCTAATTCAACACACACTTGTGTTTTTCCAAATTGTAGCAGTACTACATTCCATAATGTTAGTGACAAATTACGAGCTACAGTTTTACATAATCACAATTATTACTTGCCAAAGTTAGCTCGTGTATGTGATCTACATTTAATAAATAATTCATGGGATACGCTCTATGACTCTGAAAATAGTATCCAAACATTTACAGTTGAACAAATACAGCATGTATTTTCTTTTGTGAATGCATTTAGCCCAAATCTCGATTTCGATGACATTGAAGAAATGGATGAGAGGGTATTGCAATATTGGATTGGATTATCAAAAGATAAATTCAACGCTTTGATTCTAGAAGTGCCACGTATAACTAGTCTACGAAGAGGAACATTGGGGTTAGCTGCACTTTTACTCAAATTGAGGACTGGAGACTCCGACGAAAGGATGGCTTCATTGGTCCAAGTGCCACGTCGGTCACTTGAGGCTTTAATGGACATTGTGAGAGAGATTTTGTGCCAAGATTTTGTATCGAGGTATCTCGGTATCAATAATTTAAATCGTGAGGAATTGTTAGCTCATAATTTAAGTATTCCCAATGGGCTATTTGGCAATGGTGGTGAAAATGCCATTGTCATATGTGATGGCACATATATTTATATAAATAAAAGCTCGAACTATATGTTTCAAAAAGACACATATTCCTTGCATAAGTATAAGAATCTCCTGAAACCATTTTTAATAGTTGCCAGTGATGGATATATTGTTGATTGTTTTGGCCCTTATAAAGCAACTACTTCAGATGTATGTGAATATTATGACCAATTTATTTAATAATGAAAACTCTGCTCTAAGATCATATTTCAGAGAAAATGACGTTTTTATTCTAGACAGGGGTTTTAGAGATTGTATAAGTTTTTTAGAAGGGTGTAACTATAGACCATACATGCCAGAATCATTGTTAGAAAGTGAACACCAATTAACCACAGGTCAAGCCAATCGAAGCCGTTGTGTAACCATTTGCAGATGGGTGGTGCAAGTGATCAATGGTTACTTTAAACGAGATTTTAAACTCTTACGACAAGAATATTTCAATAGATCACTTCCCCACATGATGCAAAACTTTCAAATAGCAGCGGCTTTGATAAACAAGTTTGGTGTTCGCCTGCAAGACAATGAAAATGCAAATGAAATATTAAGCATAATCAGAGCGAATATTAATTTAAATAATAATCTGGCTAATATGGTTGAGGTTGTTAATATGAATAGAAGAACAGCTAACTTTCGAAATATCACAGTTGATAGTACTAACATTAATTTTCCCCTGCTAGAACATACAGATTTAATTTTATTCGCCCTGGGAACGTACCAAATACGCCAAGCTCGTTCGTATTATGGTGAACATGTACGTTTCCACGGCGGATACAGAATTGAAGTGTGCAGTGAGCAACTTAATTATTCTGAATATAATCTTAGAGGCAGTGCTGATACAACCTTAATAAGAGGCAGAATAAAGTCCAGACATATATCACGTAAGCAATATTATGTATATATTTTAATTGAAAATAATGTGTCTGGTCGAGCAGGAATTACAGAGTACTGTTGTAGTTGTTTGGTAGGAAGACGAACAGTTGGATGTTGTGCTCATGTTATGACCATAGTTTGGTACCTCGGTTGGGCCAGACACCAACAAAATATCTCAGCACCGGCAGGTTTTCTAGATGATATAGTGATAAGGGAGAATGAAGAATAAATAATTAAAAAATATATAACTACATGTTGTTTAATTTCTTTGACAATCCCCTGTTAGAATGAATGCTGTTTTTTTTATTCATGCAGTCGGTCAGCTATTTTATAGATGATTTTTGTACAATTAACAACAATATAACAAGAAAGTCTATAAGAAAACATTAACATATTCTGTCAGGATTCTATTTTTTTTAAATACTGCTGATTATTACTCTCTAATATAGAGCGATAACAGGGAAACCTAGTTTAATTATATCTATAGAAATAACTATGAAAAAACCGCATTAAATCTTTTGATAAGTTAGTGACCATTTCACGAGGTTTACTTTTTCAACATATTTCCTATAAATTGCTGTCATAACAATGCAAGGTCGGGCAAAGTAATTAATTGCTTACAGGAACCCATTAATTTCACTTATAAACAACTGAATTACTCTTTTTGTTTGAATGACATTTAAATGACAAGACACCTAACCTCATAGTCTTTAAAACTTAAATCTGGGGGCACGGCAGTGCCCCAGCCAAGTCTCGAGCAAAACGGGCACGGCCGTACCATTCTTTTCTCGAAGCGTTTCGCGGCTATTTCACCCCCCCTGTATCATCGATACGGACAAAGCTAGAGGTTTAGGTTTTCGATGACCTAGAGTAAGTATTAAAACAAGCTCAGCCTCAAAATTACATGACATTTGAACCAATAGTTTACGAGTTATGAGCGATCAAAGTTACACCATTTTGTCACTCACTGACTCACTCACTGACCGATCATCAAAAATCTAAGGTACTTCTAGCAAACTTAGAACCTTCAAATTTGGCACCAAGATAGGTTTTTAGCTACATGTAAAGGGAAAATTATAAAAACAATAATAAATTATATAGGGGAAATACGGACAAAATGACATAATACGGACAAAACGACATAGTGGGCTTATTTCGAATTTGGCGGGCTGTAGCGAGGTCATGAACCTAGTAACACGCGGCGGCGGCCATGTTGGCAATCCTGCGAGGTGCCCAGCGCCATTCGGTTAGTCTGTTTGAAGTTACGAGTCGGAAAGTGTTTCGTCTCGCAAAAAAAAATATTTATTTATGGATTACACCGGGTTTTTGGTGAGTTTTATGTTATTATTTATTATTTTGTTTACTTTTGGACATGGCCGGATTTTGCCCTGAGAATGAATTTTAGAAAAACTAATGTACAGCAACTATCAATATATGAAAATTCCTTATTAAATATACTAAAATTAATAGCCACAATTATATTTCTCTAGAACTTGCGAATAAAAATGCCAAAAAAAAATAGTGTGCTCGTTGATGTTGTGTAGGATTCTGCCCTCAGAATGAAATAGAAAAAATAATTGTACATCAACTATTAACATATGAAAATAACTTATTAAATATACTAAAATTAATAGCAACAATTACATTTCTCTAGAATTTGCAACAAAAAAATATACCCAAAAATATGTTTAACTGATCTTGTGTTTGTATGTTTGAACTGCGCGCGCACCCGTACTCCTTTCCGTCTGTCAATGAAAGTGACAACCGCAGTCATAACTTAAAAAACATATTGAATGATTGGTTTCTGTTCAAGAAGTAGTAATTATTTTCACATTTTACCAAGTTCACTTACGAAACAAATTCGATAAGTATTTCTTTAGTGAGTACAACATAAAAAGACATGGTTTTTTGCTCCTCTAAATGGATTGATTTGAAATGCATGATAAGTATTGCTCAACCAAAGCGATGAAGAAGGTTCACATAGCGGAGTACTGGGATACCCATCGTGTGAATTTGTTGTGGGAGGCTCTATTATGGACTCGGTGGTACACCAAACTCTTGAAGAAAACTGTGCATAAATGTATATAATACTTGATGACATTGAAATTATCTTGTCTGAGTAATTATAATGATGATTTTCTTTAAATATCTGTAAAATAAGTAGATACAATTTGTATACAACCAAATGTAATCCTACCGACTGCTAACCGAAATAAACACTTTTCGGGGCTAAACTTCTTAGGATTCACACGCACTATGCGGTTACCCGCAATGCGGCTAGCCGTCCGGCTGACCGCAAGCACAATTATGTATGAACGCTTATGGTTGTCTTACATTGTATAATATTCTACAAGAACAACCATTATAGTGTCGTTTAAATGTATTGTAAATGTAATGCTGTATGTAATAATAATACATTGTTTAGTGTACAAAATAGTTTTTTTTAAACGCTGGCCAATTAGATCTTAAAATAAAGAATTTTAATGTTTTATTGCCTATTTATTTGCATATTTTTGACCACTTCGCTTTTTTTAATATCATGGGCTAGGCGTCTAACTAGATACTATAATATTATATTACCAATATATAAAGAGTTCTCCATAGTCATCTCACTGATAGATAGGACTAATTAGGAAGAACGAGAACCACCAAAAACTAGATTTTAACTGTAAAATATATCAACAACATGTTTTACTTGGTATTTCGATTTTAGACCCTTTTTCCATAAGTTGACTTAGAGTGTTCCATTTATTGAATAGAATTCACTGATTTTATTAATTATTGTTATTGTATTTCTCCTATTAATTTGGCTATAAAACTCGGAACTGATACTCATTGCTATTTTAAAAAATCTAGGCGCTTAACAAGAAAAGAACCTATTTACCGGATCTCTCGCAAGTTCCCTGACCATGAAACCTATACTATTGTATAGACAAAACCATAAGCTTTAATATGAGATACGTTACATCACTGTACATGAGTATTTTTTTCAGGGCATAGCTCCATACTAATTCCGGCCATGTCATTTGAAGACTTATGTTATAGGCTTGTGATTAGTGTTGGTTTTAAAAGAAATTTTCCCAGACTACATGTTTGCACCAGCTGAGACGACAAATATTCCGTTGGATCAGGTCAACGTTGCAGATACCGAACCTGAACCTGCCTACGCGCGTTTATCACCGGTTGAAAATGAAAACCCTACTCAAACACAGGCCGATTTAGACAACACAAATGTTTCTACTTTAGATCCCTTAGAAACACAAAATACAACGACACAAATGAATGCGATACCAGAAGACGAAGAACGACCACTGACTACAGATGTTGGAGTAACTTTTTCTGAGGATTTAGTAACAAATGCGCAGGAATCTCTTACAGCTGAAAGCTCTATAACAACTCACGATGATGGTGTGAAACCAGGCTCATCAAAGTCACTTGAATTTCCAATTGCGATTATTTCACCAGCACCACAGGGGCAGTTCATTCGAGGCCAAGGCAAAAGGAAACTCAATCCTGCCAAAGGACATTGGCTTTTGACTTCAACTCCAAATATGAAAGAAGTTATTGAAAAAAATAGATCAAAAGATCCACCCGCACAAAAGAAAAGACAGGTGAAAAAGGTGCTTTTTGAAGATGGCAAGTCCAATAGCAACAAAAAATCCACTGTCAAAAGCACAGTGCTAGAAGCACCAAAAAAAGGACAGATGCCAAAGAGGCAGCGTCGAACTGCTCAGACCATCGATTCCAGCTCTGATACTGAAGATATTGCAGCGAAGACTGCCCATGCATTTATTGCAATGACCTTTATTCGCGTTCCAAGCCGGGAGAAAGCTGGTTACGGTGCATGAGTTGTTTTCGTTGGGCTCACGCTTCATGTGCTGATGTCTCAAGGAAGACTAAGAGATTTATTTGTGAGCTTTGTTCGTAAATTTGTGGTATGTCATTATACCCATAGTTAGTGTGTCATTTTGTCCGTACTATACGGACAAAATGGTTTTTTTGATTCGTCCATTGTTTTCTTAATATCTAATTTGTTATCGTTCCTATGCAAGTATAAGACTGTTTTAATGTTAGTCAATTAACCTAAGATAATTGCAAATGTATGAGACTGATTATAATTACAATAAATAAAGATTTATGATTAAAAAACAAAACACCCTGTCATTTTGTCCGTATTTCCCCTAAGACTTATTTTAAAGTTGGTTCTTTTTTGTAATCGGTTATATTGTCATTCGATATTTATGTTTTCGATGTTTTGAACATTTACATTTTAAACGTAGGTATTTTAATTTTCTATAATCAAATATGTACCCAAATAAACATCAATCATTATTTACCTGAAGTATAATATATAAATAACATAATAAAGTAAGTACCATGTATAAATATTTGCATGACATGATGTAATATCTGTAAGTAGTGACCCTACTTGCACTAACTATCGCGCGCCAAAACGGCGCGGCAGGGCTTCAACGCGCGCGCTTCGTTTGCGTTGGCAACGGGCGCTCGCGCGACTCGATGTTTTGTGCGGTGCGGTGCGGGTAGCGCGGGGCGAGGACGCCTCAACGCCCAAGGTCGTTGGCGACTACACGCGCCTTAAACATTTTTGAAAAGAGCAGCGTTGCCTTATTTTAGTGCGACGACCATTAGGCAGGCACGCGCGCTTGCTAAACTATACAACTATGCTACGCGGTGTGCATAATAGAAATTGACCGAAAATCTAACTTTGGGCAACTCGATACGATAGGATAGGTTCAACCTTTAAAACTCATGCTTTTCTATAAAATACCTATTTAAAAACATTCCATGTTTACTACACAATTATTATTTTTTATTTACCACTTAATTATTAACATAGGTAGGTACTTCACTTATATGTAAACTTACATTAATTACATGGCTACTTAATTCTTCACATACAAGAGTTTAAAATGTATAAAAATAAATCATGGTTTACCAAAAAATCTGACTAGGTACAGTTATAAAAGTATAAACTGGTTAAAAGAAAGTCTTCTCCCCAATTTAAAGAAATACACAATAGTAATTATGTTCCTAAGGGTGCGTCCACATCTGACGAACGAGCACTAAACGAGCAGCTCGCGAGCCGCTCGTGGCATGCTCGCGAGCCGTCCGCGAACATGCCGCGAACGCACTCGTGTCAATTACGTCATCTAACAGACGTGCGCGCGCCGCTCGCGGCATGCTTGCGAGCATGCCACGAGCGGTCCGCGAACGGCTCGCGAGCAGCTCGCGAGCTACTCGTGTAGTGCTCGTTCGTCAGATGTGGACGCACCCTAATAAGGCCTTTGATGAATTTCACAATGCTTGTAAGTTATTCCAAGAGATATGTTTTTCAAAACAAAAAAGATAATAACCAAAACTACTAAAACTAATTAGAATAGGACTAGACCATAAACATACCCGTAATTTATTGTGCCTTTACAAGGAAACTTTATATTTTCCGAAAATATCCATAACTTCTCAAAGGCTTGACCGATTTCAATGATTGTGGTATCATTAGAAGCTTTGAGTTATCCCGAGACATAAAAAAATGGTCAAGTGTGGGTCGAAATCGCCTCCAAAGGGTTCCGAACGTTTTTTTTTTGTGTTGTGTCATGTTTTTGTGTTGTAGCGCTCTATAAAACATTATTTATCACTAAAAGGTACTAAATAAAAAAGTAATTTTTTTTTTTTTTTTTTTTACTTTTTTATTTTATTAATCAATTTAAACTTTGGGCATGGAGTAATTCCCAAACAGTTATAATAAAGTAATTAAATAAATAATCTCTTAAAACAAGTACTGTCTCTGACAATATCACAACTAATAGAAGTTAGTAATATCTGTAATATTACCATTACTATACAATATTTTTAATTCAAGTATTTTCTAGTACAAATCGCAATTTATTATAAAAAATAAATAAAAAATTATTGAAAACAGATACTTACAGAAAACCTAAAATGCTATTTGCCATTGGCACTCATACTGATTGTCTCAATTTTAGAAAAGATCATTTACATAAATATCATAAAATTTCTTGAACTAAACAACTATTTAGTTACAGTTCATTTTGTTGACCATCGAATTCATAGCAGTACCTGAATTGGACAACAGTAGCATATTATTGTTATAGGCATAAAATTTATCATTTCAGACTTAACAGGAAACATGAACTGAAACTGAAAATATACATAACAAAAACTGCTAAAAAACAAGAGTTGAATTTTAATTTGGTAAACCAAATATTAAATTTGGTGTTCCGCAGGGAAGTGTACTAGAACCATGGTTGTTATAGATTTAGGTAAATGATTTTCCAAAAGTTCTCTTCTCAGACAATAAATAGTACATCAATTATTATCAATCACAATCCTAAACGAATGTAAAAATAATCAATGAGTTAGCGAGGATTAGCAATTGGCCAAAAAGTAATTAGGTAAATCTTAGTAAATCTCTAAAACCTGATCTAAATGTTTATTATAACAGACAGAGGATTAATTAGATTACTGATACAAAATTCAGGGTGTTTATCTTGGTTGCCTTCTGAACTGGAAGATTCTTATTTAGGAGTGCAGACTGTTAAATAACTTTTCAAATAAACTATACTTGTGAGCGAAACTTGTGAGTTACCTACTTTACTACACCAAATTAAAGCATGATTTGGTACACTAGCTGCACTTATATGTGATCTATATCCCAGAATAATGCATTTGAAAACCTATTTAAAGATTCTTACACTACAATGCTTGTATATTAATATATATCTTTGGTAAAAGTTATAATATATGAAAAGAAAAAAAAAACTATATCATAGTACTAGCCAAACTAAATATTACTAGGAACTGCATGTAATTTATGTGCAAATAAATTACATGCAGTTCCTAGTAATATTTATCTTTTCAATAACTTTAAATACCCATATAAAAAGGGTTCAGTCTCATAACATTCAAGTTGCAAAATAACATATGGTACTTTTAATATACTAGCACATAAAAAGCAAATGCTTAAAAAAAAATATTTTCCTCCAATAAGCATTTGCTTATTATGTGCTAGTAAATTAAAAGTAAATATAGTCTATATAATAATAACAACATTAAATAACATTGTTGTATTTGACCTACATTTACAAGTTCCAACTAATTGAATTCGATACCAACATGAATGATTTATTTAGATTCTGATCCCCTTTAAAAAAAGTGTATATTATGAGACATGGATGTTTGGAGACTTGACTATTTTGCAACTTGAACGTTTTGAGATGTAAATATTTTGAGATTAGATAAATAAATAATTTATCTAAAGGGGAATACTTACAGAGGTGAAACCACAGGGCAACACTAGTAGGAAATTGGTATTTGCTTATCTCAGACGCCATGTGGTTTGAAGGTTCCGACTATCATGGAACAGTCTCGCATGTAGGGTGCCAGATGCAACACTTCTGTGTTTTAAATTTTGATTTAATAGTTTCTGTATTTCATTTCTGATTTCGTCTCCTGGAAATTCTGCCGGTTTCACAGATGAGGCATAGATAAAAATAACAAACTGCCCCTCATTCTTCAAGAAGAGTCGGGCATTTAAGCCAAGTACGTTAAGATGGTCACGCTGTGCTACATCAACAAATATGCAGTCAACCATCCCGAGTAACATTTGGTATTTAAATGGAAGTCTCGGGTCTTCTACTATCGGAACAATGTTACCCCTCTTCAGAGCAATATTAACAAGTTTACTGCCAGATCTCTTTGAGGGCTCTACTGCATACACCAGGCCTCCAGGTCCAACAATATCAGAAACATGACTGACAGTGGTGCCACTCGATGCCCCAAGGTATAGCACTCTGGAACCCAAAGGTATGTGAATTTTTGCTATTCCGACTATGATAGCTGCAGCTAAGTTCGACGAGTAGGGATCCCATACTCTGTATTCCACTTGCTCTCCATCAGTCTTAACAGATATATTCCTTTCACCATATACATTAAATCCAGGTATCAAATTTTTCGTTAACAGTAGGTTGTTTCTAATTTGTCTAGCAATGAATACTCCAGGGCATCTGTATGGTTCAATAAGAGGGCGTGAACCCTGGAAGCTAGCACGGCCCAGCTCTGGTGGACTACCACCGGCGGCAGCTCCGGTGGCGGTACAGGCGGCAGCTCCGCCAATGTCGAAAGGGGACGGCTCAGGCGCAAAACGTCTCTTTCGCAAAATGTCCCCTGGTCGTAAAACGTCTCTTTCGCAGAATGTCTCCTTCGCAAAACGTCTCGAGCAAAACGGGCACGGCCGTACCATTCTTTTCTCGAAGCGTTTCGCGGCTATTTCACCCCCCCTGTATCATCGATACGGACAAAGCTAGAGGTTTAGGTTTTCGATGACCTAGAGTAAGTATTAAAACAAGCTCAGCCTCAAAATTACATGACATTTGAACCAATAGTTTACGAGTTATGAGCGATCAAAGTTACACCATTTTGTCACTCACTGACTCACTCACTGACCGATCATCAAAAATCTAAGGTACTTCTAGCAAACTTAGAACCTTCAAATTTGGCACCAAGATAGGTTTTTAGCTACATGTAAAGGGAAAATTATAAAAACAATAATAAATTATATAGGGGAAATACGGACAAAATGACATAATACGGACAAAACGACATAGTGGGCTTATTTCGAATTTGGCGGGCTGTAGCGAGGTCATGAACCTAGTAACACGCGGCGGCGGCCATGTTGGCAATCCTGCGAGGTGCCCAGCGCCATTCGGTTAGTCTGTTTGAAGTTACGAGTCGGAAAGTGTTTCGTCTCGCAAAAAAAAATATTTATTTATGGATTACACCGGGTTTTTGGTGAGTTTTATGTTATTATTTATTATTTTGTTTACTTTTGGACATGGCCGGATTTTGCCCTGAGAATGAATTTTAGAAAAACTAATGTACAGCAACTATCAATATATGAAAATTCCTTATTAAATATACTAAAATTAATAGCCACAATTATATTTCTCTAGAACTTGCGAATAAAAATGCCAAAAAAAAATAGTGTGCTCGTTGATGTTGTGTAGGATTCTGCCCTCAGAATGAAATAGAAAAAATAATTGTACATCAACTATTAACATATGAAAATAACTTATTAAATATACTAAAATTAATAGCAACAATTACATTTCTCTAGAATTTGCAACAAAAAAATATACCCAAAAATATGTTTAACTGATCTTGTGTTTGTATGTTTGAACTGCGCGCGCACCCGTACTCCTTTCCGTCTGTCAATGAAAGTGACAACCGCAGTCATAACTTAAAAAACATATTGAATGATTGGTTTCTGTTCAAGAAGTAGTAATTATTTTCACATTTTACCAAGTTCACTTACGAAACAAATTCGATAAGTATTTCTTTAGTGAGTACAACATAAAAAGACATGGTTTTTTGCTCCTCTAAATGGATTGATTTGAAATGCATGATAAGTATTGCTCAACCAAAGCGATGAAGAAGGTTCACATAGCGGAGTACTGGGATACCCATCGTGTGAATTTGTTGTGGGAGGCTCTATTATGGACTCGGTGGTACACCAAACTCTTGAAGAAAACTGTGCATAAATGTATATAATACTTGATGACATTGAAATTATCTTGTCTGAGTAATTATAATGATGATTTTCTTTAAATATCTGTAAAATAAGTAGATACAATTTGTATACAACCAAATGTAATCCTACCGACTGCTAACCGAAATAAACACTTTTCGGGGCTAAACTTCTTAGGATTCACACGCACTATGCGGTTACCCGCAATGCGGCTAGCCGTCCGGCTGACCGCAAGCACAATTATGTATGAACGCTTATGGTTGTCTTACATTGTATAATATTCTACAAGAACAACCATTATAGTGTCGTTTAAATGTATTGTAAATGTAATGCTGTATGTAATAATAATACATTGTTTAGTGTACAAAATAGTTTTTTTTAAACGCTGGCCAATTAGATCTTAAAATAAAGAATTTTAATGTTTTATTGCCTATTTATTTGCATATTTTTGACCACTTCGCTTTTTTTAATATCATGGGCTAGGCGTCTAACTAGATACTATAATATTATATTACCAATATATAAAGAGTTCTCCATAGTCATCTCACTGATAGATAGTTAGGACTAATTAGGAAGAACGAGAACCACCAAAAACTAGATTTTAACTGTAAAATATATCAACAACATGTTTTACTTGGTATTTCGATTTTAGACCCTTTTTCCATAAGTTGACTTAGAGTGTTCCATTTATTGAATAGAATTCACTGATTTTATTAATTATTGTTATTGTATTTCTCCTATTAATTTGGCTATAAAACTCGGAACTGATACTCATTGCTATTTTAAAAAATCTAGGCGCTTAACAAGAAAAGAACCTATTTACCGGATCTCTCGCAAGTTCCCTGACCATGAAACCTATACTATTGTATAGACAAAACCATAAGCTTTAATATGAGATACGTTACATCACTGTACATGAGTATTTTTTTCAGGGCATAGCTCCATACTAATTCCGGCCATGTCATTTGAAGACTTATGTTATAGGCTTGTGATTAGTGTTGGTTTTAAAAGAAATTTTCCCAGACTACATGTTTGCACCAGCTGAGACGACAAATATTCCGTTGGATCAGGTCAACGTTGCAGATACCGAACCTGAACCTGCCTACGCGCGTTTATCACCGGTTGAAAATGAAAACCCTACTCAAACACAGGCCGATTTAGACAACACAAATGTTTCTACTTTAGATCCCTTAGAAACACAAAATACAACGACACAAATGAATGCGATACCAGAAGACGAAGAACGACCACTGACTACAGATGTTGGAGTAACTTTTTCTGAGGATTTAGTAACAAATGCGCAGGAATCTCTTACAGCTGAAAGCTCTATAACAACTCACGATGATGGTGTGAAACCAGGCTCATCAAAGTCACTTGAATTTCCAATTGCGATTATTTCACCAGCACCACAGGGGCAGTTCATTCGAGGCCAAGGCAAAAGGAAACTCAATCCTGCCAAAGGACATTGGCTTTTGACTTCAACTCCAAATATGAAAGAAGTTATTGAAAAAAATAGATCAAAAGATCCACCCGCACAAAAGAAAAGACAGGTGAAAAAGGTGCTTTTTGAAGATGGCAAGTCCAATAGCAACAAAAAATCCACTGTCAAAAGCACAGTGCTAGAAGCACCAAAAAAAGGACAGATGCCAAAGAGGCAGCGTCGAACTGCTCAGACCATCGATTCCAGCTCTGATACTGAAGATATTGCAGCGAAGACTGCCCATGCATTTATTGCAATGACCTTTATTCGCGTTCCAAGCCGGGAGAAAGCTGGTTACGGTGCATGAGTTGTTTTCGTTGGGCTCACGCTTCATGTGCTGATGTCTCAAGGAAGACTAAGAGATTTATTTGTGAGCTTTGTTCGTAAATTTGTGGTATGTCATTATACCCATAGTTAGTGTGTCATTTTGTCCGTACTATACGGACAAAATGGTTTTTTTGATTCGTCCATTGTTTTCTTAATATCTAATTTGTTATCGTTCCTATGCAAGTATAAGACTGTTTTAATGTTAGTCAATTAACCTAAGATAATTGCAAATGTATGAGACTGATTATAATTACAATAAATAAAGATTTATGATTAAAAAACAAAACACCCTGTCATTTTGTCCGTATTTCCCCTAAGACTTATTTTAAAGTCGGTTCTTTTTTGTAATCGGTTATATTGTCATTCGATATTTATGTTTTCGATGTTTTGAACATTTACATTTTAAACGTAGGTATTTTAATTTTCTATAATCAAATATGTACCCAAATAAACATCAATCATTATTTACCTGAAGTATAATATATAAATAACATAATAAAGTAAGTACCATGTATAAATATTTGCATGACATGATGTAATATCTGTAAGTAGTGACCCTACTTGCACTAACTATCGCGCGCCAAAACGGCGCGGCAGGGCTTCAACGCGCGCGCTTCGTTTGCGTTGGCAACGGGCGCTCGCGCGACTCGATGTTTTGTGCGGTGCGGTGCGGGTAGCGCGGGGCGAGGACGCCTCAACGCCCAAGGTCGTTGGCGACTACACGCGCCTTAAACATTTTTGAAAAGAGCAGCGTTGCCTTATTTTAGTGCGACGACCATTAGGCAGGCACGCGCGCTTGCTAAACTATACAACTATGCTACGCGGTGTGCATAATAGAAATTGACCGAAAATCTAACTTTGGGCAACTCGATACGATAGGATAGGTTCAACCTTTAAAACTCATGCTTTTCTATAAAATACCTATTTAAAAACATTCCATGTTTACTACACAATTATTATTTTTTATTTACCACTTAATTATTAACATAGGTAGGTACTTCACTTATATGTAAACTTACATTAATTACATGGCTACTTAATTCTTCACATACAAGAGTTTAAAATGTATAAAAATAAATCATGGTTTACCAAAAAATCTGACTAGGTACAGTTATAAAAGTATAAACTGGTTAAAAGAAAGTCTTCTCCCCAATTTAAAGAAATACACAATAGTAATTATGTTCCTAAGGGTGCGTCCACATCTGACGAACGAGCACTAAACGAGCAGCTCGCGAGCCGCTCGTGGCATGCTCGCGAGCCGTCCGCGAACATGCCGCGAACGCACTCGTGTCAATTACGTCATCTAACAGACGTGCGCGCGCCGCTCGCGGCATGCTTGCGAGCATGCCACGAGCGGTCCGCGAACGGCTCGCGAGCAGCTCGCGAGCTACTCGTGTAGTGCTCGTTCGTCAGATGTGGACGCACCCTAATAAGGCCTTTGATGAATTTCACAATGCTTGTAAGTTATTCCAAGAGATATGTTTTTCAAAACAAAAAAGATAATAACCAAAACTACTAAAACTAATTAGAATAGGACTAGACCATAAACATACCCGTAATTTATTGTGCCTTTACAAGGAAACTTTATATTTTCCGAAAATATCCATAACTTCTCAAAGGCTTGACCGATTTCAATGATTGTGGTATCATTAGAAGCTTTGAGTTATCCCGAGACATAAAAAAATGGTCAAGTGTGGGTCGAAATCGCCTCCAAAGGGTTCCGAACGTTTTTTTTTTGTGTTGTGTCATGTTTTTGTGTTGTAGCGCTCTATAAAACATTATTTATCACTAAAAGGTACTAAATAAAAAAGTAATTTTTTTTTTTTTTTTTTTTAACTTTTTTATTTTATTAATCAATTTAAACTTTGGGCATGGAGTAATTCCCAAACAGTTATAATAAAGTAATTAAATAAATAATCTCTTAAAACAAGTACTGTCTCTGACAATATCACAACTAATAGAAGTTAGTAATATCTGTAATATTACCATTACTATACAATATTTTTAATTCAAGTATTTTCTAGTACAAATCGCAATTTATTATAAAAAATAAATAAAAAATTATTGAAAACAGATACTTACAGAAAACCTAAAATGCTATTTGCCATTGGCACTCATACTGATTGTCTCAATTTTAGAAAAGATCATTTACATAAATATCATAAAATTTCTTGAACTAAACAACTATTTAGTTACAGTTCATTTTGTTGACCATCGAATTCATAGCAGTACCTGAATTGGACAACAGTAGCATATTATTGTTATAGGCATAAAATTTATCATTTCAGACTTAACAGGAAACATGAACTGAAACTGAAAATATACATAACAAAAACTGCTAAAAAACAAGAGTTGAATTTTAATTTGGTAAACCAAATATTAAATTTGGTGTTCCGCAGGGAAGTGTACTAGAACCATGGTTGTTATAGATTTAGGTAAATGATTTTCCAAAAGTTCTCTTCTCAGACAATAAATAGTACATCAATTATTATCAATCACAATCCTAAACGAATGTAAAAATAATCAATGAGTTAGCGAGGATTAGCAATTGGCCAAAAAGTAATTAGGTAAATCTTAGTAAATCTCTAAAACCTGATCTAAATGTTTATTATAACAGACAGAGGATTAATTAGATTACTGATACAAAATTCAGGGTGTTTATCTTGGTTGCCTTCTGAACTGGAAGATTCTTATTTAGGAGTGCAGACTGTTAAATAACTTTTCAAATAAACTATACTTGTGAGCGAAACTTGTGAGTTACCTACTTTACTACACCAAATTAAAGCATGATTTGGTACACTAGCTGCACTTATATGTGATCTATATCCCAGAATAATGCATTTGAAAACCTATTTAAAGATTCTTACACTACAATGCTTGTATATTAATATATATCTTTGGTAAAAGTTATAATATATGAAAAGAAAAAAAAAACTATATCATAGTACTAGCCAAACTAAATATTACTAGGAACTGCATGTAATTTATGTGCAAATAAATTACATGCAGTTCCTAGTAATATTTATCTTTTCAATAACTTTAAATACCCATATAAAAAGGGTTCAGTCTCATAACATTCAAGTTGCAAAATAACATATGGTACTTTTAATATACTAGCACATAAAAAGCAAATGCTTAAAAAAAAATATTTTCCTCCAATAAGCATTTGCTTATTATGTGCTAGTAAATTAAAAGTAAATATAGTCTATATAATAATAACAACATTAAATAACATTGTTGTATTTGACCTACATTTACAAGTTCCAACTAATTGAATTCGATACCAACATGAATGATTTATTTAGATTCTGATCCCCTTTAAAAAAAGTGTATATTATGAGACATGGATGTTTGGAGACTTGACTATTTTGCAACTTGAACGTTTTGAGATGTAAATATTTTGAGATTAGATAAATAAATAATTTATCTAAAGGGGAATACTTACAGAGGTGAAACCACAGGGCAACACTAGTAGGAAATTGGTATTTGCTTATCTCAGACGCCATGTGGTTTGAAGGTTCCGACTATCATGGAACAGTCTCGCATGTAGGGTGCCAGATGCAACACTTCTGTGTTTTAAATTTTGATTTAATAGTTTCTGTATTTCATTTCTGATTTCGTCTCCTGGAAATTCTGCCGGTTTCACAGATGAGGCATAGATAAAAATAACAAACTGCCCCTCATTCTTCAAGAAGAGTCGGGCATTTAAGCCAAGTACGTTAAGATGGTCACGCTGTGCTACATCAACAAATATGCAGTCAACCATCCCGAGTAACATTTGGTATTTAAATGGAAGTCTCGGGTCTTCTACTATCGGAACAATGTTACCCCTCTTCAGAGCAATATTAACAAGTTTACTGCCAGATCTCTTTGAGGGCTCTACTGCATACACCAGGCCTCCAGGTCCAACAATATCAGAAACATGACTGACAGTGGTGCCACTCGATGCCCCAAGGTATAGCACTCTGGAACCCAAAGGTATGTGAATTTTTGCTATTCCGACTATGATAGCTGCAGCTAAGTTCGACGAGTAGGGATCCCATACTCTGTATTCCACTTGCTCTCCATCAGTCTTAACAGATATATTCCTTTCACCATATACATTAAATCCAGGTATCAAATTTTTCGTTAACAGTAGGTTGTTTCTAATTTGTCTAGCAATGAATACTCCAGGGCATCTGTATGGTTCAATAAGAGGGCGTGAACCCTGGAAGCTAGCACGGCCCAGCTCTGGTGGACTACCACCGGCGGCAGCTCCGGTGGCGGTACAGGCGGCAGCTCCGCCAATGTCGAAAGGGGACGGCTCAGGCGCAAAACGTCTCTTTCGCAAAATGTCCCCTGGTCGTAAAACGTCTCTTTCGCAGAATGTCTCCTTCGCAAAACGTCTCGAGCAAAACGGGCACGGCCGTACCATTCTTTTCTCGAAGCGTTTCGCGGCTATTTCACCCCCCCTGTATCATCGATACGGACAAAGCTAGAGGTTTAGGTTTTCGATGACCTAGAGTAAGTATTAAAACAAGCTCAGCCTCAAAATTACATGACATTTGAACCAATAGTTTACGAGTTATGAGCGATCAAAGTTACACCATTTTGTCACTCACTGACTCACTCACTGACCGATCATCAAAAATCTAAGGTACTTCTAGCAAACTTAGAACCTTCAAATTTGGCACCAAGATAGGTTTTTAGCTACATGTAAAGGGAAAATTATAAAAACAATAATAAATTATATAGGGGAAATACGGACAAAATGACATAATACGGACAAAACGACATAGTGGGCTTATTTCGAATTTGGCGGGCTGTAGCGAGGTCATGAACCTAGTAACACGCGGCGGCGGCCATGTTGGCAATCCTGCGAGGTGCCCAGCGCCATTCGGTTAGTCTGTTTGAAGTTACGAGTCGGAAAGTGTTTCGTCTCGCAAAAAAAAATATTTATTTATGGATTACACCGGGTTTTTGGTGAGTTTTATGTTATTATTTATTATTTTGTTTACTTTTGGACATGGCCGGATTTTGCCCTGAGAATGAATTTTAGAAAAACTAATGTACAGCAACTATCAATATATGAAAATTCCTTATTAAATATACTAAAATTAATAGCCACAATTATATTTCTCTAGAACTTGCGAATAAAAATGCCAAAAAAAAATAGTGTGCTCGTTGATGTTGTGTAGGATTCTGCCCTCAGAATGAAATAGAAAAAATAATTGTACATCAACTATTAACATATGAAAATAACTTATTAAATATACTAAAATTAATAGCAACAATTACATTTCTCTAGAATTTGCAACAAAAAAATATACCCAAAAATATGTTTAACTGATCTTGTGTTTGTATGTTTGAACTGCGCGCGCACCCGTACTCCTTTCCGTCTGTCAATGAAAGTGACAACCGCAGTCATAACTTAAAAAACATATTGAATGATTGGTTTCTGTTCAAGAAGTAGTAATTATTTTCACATTTTACCAAGTTCACTTACGAAACAAATTCGATAAGTATTTCTTTAGTGAGTACAACATAAAAAGACATGGTTTTTTGCTCCTCTAAATGGATTGATTTGAAATGCATGATAAGTATTGCTCAACCAAAGCGATGAAGAAGGTTCACATAGCGGAGTACTGGGATACCCATCGTGTGAATTTGTTGTGGGAGGCTCTATTATGGACTCGGTGGTACACCAAACTCTTGAAGAAAACTGTGCATAAATGTATATAATACTTGATGACATTGAAATTATCTTGTCTGAGTAATTATAATGATGATTTTCTTTAAATATCTGTAAAATAAGTAGATACAATTTGTATACAACCAAATGTAATCCTACCGACTGCTAACCGAAATAAACACTTTTCGGGGCTAAACTTCTTAGGATTCACACGCACTATGCGGTTACCCGCAATGCGGCTAGCCGTCCGGCTGACCGCAAGCACAATTATGTATGAACGCTTATGGTTGTCTTACATTGTATAATATTCTACAAGAACAACCATTATAGTGTCGTTTAAATGTATTGTAAATGTAATGCTGTATGTAATAATAATACATTGTTTAGTGTACAAAATAGTTTTTTTTAAACGCTGGCCAATTAGATCTTAAAATAAAGAATTTTAATGTTTTATTGCCTATTTATTTGCATATTTTTGACCACTTCGCTTTTTTTAATATCATGGGCTAGGCGTCTAACTAGATACTATAATATTATATTACCAATATATAAAGAGTTCTCCATAGTCATCTCACTGATAGATAGTTAGGACTAATTAGGAAGAACGAGAACCACCAAAAACTAGATTTTAACTGTAAAATATATCAACAACATGTTTTACTTGGTATTTCGATTTTAGACCCTTTTTCCATAAGTTGACTTAGAGTGTTCCATTTATTGAATAGAATTCACTGATTTTATTAATTATTGTTATTGTATTTCTCCTATTAATTTGGCTATAAAACTCGGAACTGATACTCATTGCTATTTTAAAAAATCTAGGCGCTTAACAAGAAAAGAACCTATTTACCGGATCTCTCGCAAGTTCCCTGACCATGAAACCTATACTATTGTATAGACAAAACCATAAGCTTTAATATGAGATACGTTACATCACTGTACATGAGTATTTTTTTCAGGGCATAGCTCCATACTAATTCCGGCCATGTCATTTGAAGACTTATGTTATAGGCTTGTGATTAGTGTTGGTTTTAAAAGAAATTTTCCCAGACTACATGTTTGCACCAGCTGAGACGACAAATATTCCGTTGGATCAGGTCAACGTTGCAGATACCGAACCTGAACCTGCCTACGCGCGTTTATCACCGGTTGAAAATGAAAACCCTACTCAAACACAGGCCGATTTAGACAACACAAATGTTTCTACTTTAGATCCCTTAGAAACACAAAATACAACGACACAAATGAATGCGATACCAGAAGACGAAGAACGACCACTGACTACAGATGTTGGAGTAACTTTTTCTGAGGATTTAGTAACAAATGCGCAGGAATCTCTTACAGCTGAAAGCTCTATAACAACTCACGATGATGGTGTGAAACCAGGCTCATCAAAGTCACTTGAATTTCCAATTGCGATTATTTCACCAGCACCACAGGGGCAGTTCATTCGAGGCCAAGGCAAAAGGAAACTCAATCCTGCCAAAGGACATTGGCTTTTGACTTCAACTCCAAATATGAAAGAAGTTATTGAAAAAAATAGATCAAAAGATCCACCCGCACAAAAGAAAAGACAGGTGAAAAAGGTGCTTTTTGAAGATGGCAAGTCCAATAGCAACAAAAAATCCACTGTCAAAAGCACAGTGCTAGAAGCACCAAAAAAAGGACAGATGCCAAAGAGGCAGCGTCGAACTGCTCAGACCATCGATTCCAGCTCTGATACTGAAGATATTGCAGCGAAGACTGCCCATGCATTTATTGCAATGACCTTTATTCGCGTTCCAAGCCGGGAGAAAGCTGGTTACGGTGCATGAGTTGTTTTCGTTGGGCTCACGCTTCATGTGCTGATGTCTCAAGGAAGACTAAGAGATTTATTTGTGAGCTTTGTTCGTAAATTTGTGGTATGTCATTATACCCATAGTTAGTGTGTCATTTTGTCCGTACTATACGGACAAAATGGTTTTTTTGATTCGTCCATTGTTTTCTTAATATCTAATTTGTTATCGTTCCTATGCAAGTATAAGACTGTTTTAATGTTAGTCAATTAACCTAAGATAATTGCAAATGTATGAGACTGATTATAATTACAATAAATAAAGATTTATGATTAAAAAACAAAACACCCTGTCATTTTGTCCGTATTTCCCCTAAGACTTATTTTAAAGTCGGTTCTTTTTTGTAATCGGTTATATTGTCATTCGATATTTATGTTTTCGATGTTTTGAACATTTACATTTTAAACGTAGGTATTTTAATTTTCTATAATCAAATATGTACCCAAATAAACATCAATCATTATTTACCTGAAGTATAATATATAAATAACATAATAAAGTAAGTACCATGTATAAATATTTGCATGACATGATGTAATATCTGTAAGTAGTGACCCTACTTGCACTAACTATCGCGCGCCAAAACGGCGCGGCAGGGCTTCAACGCGCGCGCTTCGTTTGCGTTGGCAACGGGCGCTCGCGCGACTCGATGTTTTGTGCGGTGCGGTGCGGGTAGCGCGGGGCGAGGACGCCTCAACGCCCAAGGTCGTTGGCGACTACACGCGCCTTAAACATTTTTGAAAAGAGCAGCGTTGCCTTATTTTAGTGCGACGACCATTAGGCAGGCACGCGCGCTTGCTAAACTATACAACTATGCTACGCGGTGTGCATAATAGAAATTGACCGAAAATCTAACTTTGGGCAACTCGATACGATAGGATAGGTTCAACCTTTAAAACTCATGCTTTTCTATAAAATACCTATTTAAAAACATTCCATGTTTACTACACAATTATTATTTTTTATTTACCACTTAATTATTAACATAGGTAGGTACTTCACTTATATGTAAACTTACATTAATTACATGGCTACTTAATTCTTCACATACAAGAGTTTAAAATGTATAAAAATAAATCATGGTTTACCAAAAAATCTGACTAGGTACAGTTATAAAAGTATAAACTGGTTAAAAGAAAGTCTTCTCCCCAATTTAAAGAAATACACAATAGTAATTATGTTCCTAAGGGTGCGTCCACATCTGACGAACGAGCACTAAACGAGCAGCTCGCGAGCCGCTCGTGACATGCTCGCGAGCCGTCCGCGAACATGCCGCGAACGCACTCGTGTCAATTACGTCATCTAACAGACGTGCGCGCGCCGCTCGCGGCATGCTTGCGAGCATGCCACGAGCGGTCCGCGAACGGCTCGCGAGCAGCTCGCGAGCTACTCGTGTAGTGCTCGTTCGTCAGATGTGGACGCACCCTAATAAGGCCTTTGATGAATTTCACAATGCTTGTAAGTTATTCCAAGAGATATGTTTTTCAAAACAAAAAAGATAATAACCAAAACTACTAAAACTAATTAGAATAGGACTAGACCATAAACATACCCGTAATTTATTGTGCCTTTACAAGGAAACTTTATATTTTCCGAAAATATCCATAACTTCTCAAAGGCTTGACCGATTTCAATGATTGTGGTATCATTAGAAGCTTTGAGTTATCCCGAGACATAAAAAAATGGTCAAGTGTGGGTCGAAATCGCCTCCAAAGGGTTCCGAACGTTTTTTTTTTGTGTTGTGTCATGTTTTTGTGTTGTAGCGCTCTATAAAACATTATTTATCACTAAAAGGTACTAAATAAAAAAGTAATTTTTTTTTTTTTTTTTATAACTTTTTTATTTTATTAATCAATTTAAACTTTGGGCATGGAGTAATTCCCAAACAGTTATAATAAAGTAATTAAATAAATAATCTCTTAAAACAAGTACTGTCTCTGACAATATCACAACTAATAGAAGTTAGTAATATCTGTAATATTACCATTACTATACAATATTTTTAATTCAAGTATTTTCTAGTACAAATCGCAATTTATTATAAAAAATAAATAAAAAATTATTGAAAACAGATACTTACAGAAAACCTAAAATGCTATTTGCCATTGGCACTCATACTGATTGTCTCAATTTTAGAAAAGATCATTTACATAAATATCATAAAATTTCTTGAACTAAACAACTATTTAGTTACAGTTCATTTTGTTGACCATCGAATTCATAGCAGTACCTGAATTGGACAACAGTAGCATATTATTGTTATAGGCATAAAATTTATCATTTCAGACTTAACAGGAAACATGAACTGAAACTGAAAATATACATAACAAAAACTGCTAAAAAACAAGAGTTGAATTTTAATTTGGTAAACCAAATATTAAATTTGGTGTTCCGCAGG